>JAQZBX010112000.1:0-10235 GCA_029593785.1 Cabassous unicinctus
TTTTTTATACTTAAAGGAGGTTCACTCTGTTCTTCTCTTCCTGGATTTATGAGAGGTAATTGCAGGCCATTGCTTTTACACATTCTCCTTTTTAAATATAAGCACTAAAAGATGCAAACTTCTCTCTAGGGATTGCCTTATTTTTATTTCACCTCTTTTGATATATTTTATTTTACTATCATTCCTTGAAAATAAATATACAAATATTTCAAATTTTCCTTCTGATTTATTTTTGACTCACAAATTTGATATATTTATGTTATTAAATTTCCAAATATTTTGTTGCTCTTGATGTTTAATTTGATTTCATTCTGGTTAGAGAACATATCATGCAAAATTAAGTCTTTTTAAATTATGGATATTTGTTTAATGGCTCAGTATGTGTTCCACCTTGGTATATTTTCAAGGAAAATGCTAATGCTCAACATAACATCGCATGTCATGTCACACACCTTGGAGAAGGTAGTGTGCTTATAGGCTAATTTTGGCTTAGAGAAAGGCCATATTTGAGCATGAAGGAGGCTTTCAGCTGGTTTCTCTTAGGCAATATATAATACTAGGCTAAGTTTCAATTTCACAAGAACAAAGTTTGTATGTTCAACCATCAATATCAAAGCCTGATGCAATGGTCTGTACCCCTTTTTTAGGCACTGTCCATGTACTCATGGGATCCTTGGCACTTTTTGAGAGAATGTTGCAGAACTTCCCAGGATGGAAATTCAATATTCTTTGGGCTATAGTTTGGGTCTCCACTTCCTAGACAATGCACCATAATCACTTGAACATATTCATATGCCATAGAGGCATATCCCAAGTTCACCTCTGCTGATATATCCACTCATCATTGACACACCACACCAGTGATCATCCCCTGCCACAGTTGTGACCCTTCTGCAATACAAAGCCTTCACAAAAACAAAAACAAACGAAACCAAATGAAAATAATAAGAAAATAAAATAAAACTTTTTAAAGTAACATATAAAATATAAAAATAAAAAGTAAAATTAAATTTTAAAAAATTTGTGTGGGTCTTTCATCACTCTAAGATCTGTTGTCTTATAAGTACAGTGACAACTTCTTCCATATGTTCCCCCAGCGCCTTACTTTTTCACTTTATCTTCAAGAAAATTTAGGTTACAGAAAATCACAAAGAAAATATAGGGAATTCCCCATACCTAATATCCTGACCCTCTCACACTCTCTCTTATTAATAACATTTTACTTGTGTATGGTACATTTGTTACAACTGATGCAGAAATATTGAAGCATTGTTACTAACCATGGTCAATGGTTTACATTCTGGTTTATATTTTGCACAAAACATTTTTATAGGATTTGACAAAATTTAAAATGACCTGTATCCACACTGCAAGATTATGCAGAAAAATTCACTTCCCTAAAAATGTCTTTCCTCTTCCCTTGGAACATATGGTAACCAATAAGTTTCATTTTTTGAAGAATAAAATTCATAATGAAATGCAATAATATTGAGGGATTGATATATTGGTCCATTTTCTTTTAATAGGCATGCCTATGTTCTTGAGAGATTCTTTCCCTTCTAATTGAGAATATAGCAGGACTCCCCAGGTAGAGAAGTTAATATTTCTTGTTTATTGTTTGTCAGTATGACAAGATAAGCACTATCATATTCCATAGAAGCTTGCCCCAGGTGCACCCTATCCTGCCTATCCTCCCACCCATAATGAACTGCACCAGTAATCTCCCCTAACATATTTGCCAAAAGAACATTCCCACCATTGCAGTTTTAACTACAGACAGGCAAATCCTTAGAGCTCATCTGCTCCTTCCTCCAAACGTTCCCCCATTTCCACGGATAGTCCAACCCAACCTCATACCCACTCCCCCTCACATTTCTTCACCATTGAATCCAATCACATCACAAGGTCAAATATTAGACCTTACCAAAAAACTATAAGACCAAGAAGATTAACAGCAAAATAAACAAACCAGCAGAAGGAAAGAAACAACATAGACTATATCAGAAATAAATGAAAGAAAGAATTAAAAAAACAATATAGAGAATCAGCAAAATCAAAAGTTGGCTCATAGAAAAGTTCAATAAATTAACAAAATTTTAGGTATATTGACAATGACAAAAGAGGCACAACTAAAACCAGCATGAAATGGGGGGCATTACCATTTTCTCCATGGAAGTAAAAAGGTGTATAAGAGGATATTATGGGGGGACTTCTGGGAAGATGGCATTTAAGTAGTTAGGCAGAGCTCAAGTCCTTCACAAAAATAAAACAATAAAGAAAGGGCAGAAACGTACCTGAGGGAGCTGCTTTGTGGATCTGTAGAACAGGAAACTGCTGTGCATCATCCAGGAGGGAGCAAGACAGATAAGGAAGCCAAAAGAAAATCATGAGTTACTCACACCTGTGGCTGGAAATGGTACATATGCCCCATTCCCAAGGCAAATAGACTTGGTAAAACCCCTGGCTCATTGCAGCCAACTGAGTGGGAGGAAGCATTCCCTGGGAGGAAGAGGGGTGAAGACTGGTTTCTTTTCAGTGAGTTTGGCCATCTGAACCCCCTTTGGATCTCAAAAAAAGACCCAAACCATCACTAAGGTGGCCCAGGAGAGGGAAGGGGGGATCTGATCAGGCAGACTGTCATACCTAGCTTCCATGGGTGAGAGAAGAACTAGGTCAGTAAAGGGGCTGAGATAGTTGCTTAACCAGCTAATTCCAGCAAACTATTAAAAGCACAACTTGCCTGAGAAAAAAGGGGCAGGAAGAACCAGATAGGCTCTCAAAAGCCTAATTAACATGTGGAGCTCCTGTAGATCAGTGGAGGAATTCCTGCCTTGCATATATGAGGTTCCTTGTTCGATTCCCAATACCTCCTAAGAGAAGGGAATCATCTGGGTTATCAGACACTCAGCTGGTACCTTGGTTTAGGTCTTCTGGGATCTGTTATTTTTAATTTTTTTATTGGTTCCTTTTTCTTCTTTTTTTTTTTTTATTCACTATAAGCAGGTATATCACCTGTGGAGGGCAAGCTGCTGGGGGATTAATGGATGAGTACTGGCAGCGTGAGAGTGTCTTTGGGGGTCTAAGAGGGAAGGCTGTTTTCCCTGAATTTTTTTGTTGCTGTTGATTTGTTTCTTATTTGTTCTCTTTCCCCTTTCATTGTTTCTTTTTTACTTTTATTTATTTTATTTAACTACTTTATTTCTTGTCTTTCCTTCATTTTTCTATCTTCTATCTTCTGTTGCTTTTCTTCCATTCCGCCTCTTCTTGTTTAGTTTTCATTTTTAAATTCTTTCTCTCTATATATATATTTTTTTCATTTCTTCTCTTCTCATCTTTCCAGCATTTTAATTCATTCTAGTTTTTCCTCATTTATGTGTGTTTCATTTTTTCTGTTCCACCTTTTTAATTCTTATTCTTTTGTATTTTTTATGATTGTTACTTGTATTAATTATTTATTTTCCTAGCTCTTGAATGGTTCCTCTCCTACCTTTCTAATTATTATTACTATTATTCTTTTTTCTTCTTATCTCTTTCCTTTTTCTGGTTCTGATACATATTTTTAAAGGGAAGCCTGACATCTGCAAAAATATAGAATAAGAGGAACAAAGTGTCAGAGAAAGGAAACTTACCACACAGACACACACACACACACACACACACACACACACAAATAACAAAATAAAACCTAGAGTAGAAACACAAGTTAACCAACCTAATAAGCCCAACAAGATAAAAAGATGCCTAAACACCAACAAAAAATTACAAGCCATACTAAGAAACAGGAAGACATGGCCCAGTGTAACTAACAAACTGAAAAACAGAAAGTGATCCAGAATGTGGAACAACTAATCAGGAATGTCTGAACAAATATCATGAAAAAAACTTAGTGACGTGAAGGAAAAGATAAAGGATATTAAGAAGACACTGGGGGAACATACTGAAGAAATTGTAAACATACATAAAAAATAATAGATCTGATGGCAATGAATGGCAGAATGCAGGAAATAAAAAATATACTGGAAGCACATAGCAGATTTGAAAAGGCAGAGGAAAGAATTAGTGATGTCAAAGACAGTACATCTGAAATCAGACAGATAGTAGAACAGATAGATAAAAAGATAGAAAAAATTCAACAGGGACTTAGGGACTTTAATGATAACTTGAAATGCAAAAAACATACACATTATAGGCATCCCAATGGGAGTAGAGAAAGAAAAGGGGATAGAAGGAGCATTGGAGGAAATAATGGCTAAAAATTTCACAACTCTTTTAAAGGACATGGACTGTCATGTCCAGGAAGTGCAGCACACCCTGAACAGTATAAATCTTAACAGGCCTACCCCAAGACATATGCTTGTCAAATAATCCAATGTTAAAGTAAAAAAGAGAATACTGAAAACAACAAGAGAAAAGAGATCCATCACATCCATGGGAAGCTCAAAAAGATTAAGTGTTGATTTCTCATGTGAAACCACAGGGGCAAGAAGGCAGTGGTATGACATAGTCAAGGTGCTAAAAACAACCAACCAAACAAACAAAACCTTACCGCTAATAATTCTGTATCCAGCAAAGCTGGCATTCAAAAATGAGGGCAAGTGCAAAATATTGAGAGAAAAAAACAGAAATTAAGAGTTTGTCAACAAGAAACTTGCACTACAAGAAATACTGCAGGATGAAAGAAAAAAAGGAGGAGAGACAGGGTTGGAGGAGAGTGTCAGAATGAAGATTATTATTATTTGTAAGAATAACTAAAGACTAAAAAGAGAAATAAAAACAACATGTGAGATATATATATATAAATTTAAAGAAAATATGGCTAATGTAAATAATGCCTTCAAAGTAAAAACACTGAATGGTAATGGATTAAACTCTCCAATCTAAAATAACAGATTGGTAGAATGGATAAGGACATATGGCCCATCTTTATGCTGTCAACAAGAAACTCACCTTACACCCAGAGACACAAGGAGTTTGTAAGTGAATGGTTGGAAAACAATCTTATATGCAAATAATAACCAAAAAAAGTTGGGAGTAGCTATACTAATATCAAACAAAATAGACATAGGCATTGCCTAATAAAAAAAAAAAGACCAATATGTCAAGCCCTCAATATTATTACAAGTAACTATGAATCTGATTCTTCAAAAATTGAAACTTGGCAGTTACCATAGGTTATGAGGAGAGGGGGAGGGAAGAATAAAATCTATGGAATGTAGGGCATTTTTAGAGCATTAGAATTGTTCATTATGATCTTGCAGTAATAGATACAGGCCATGTATTAGCAAATGGTGTGCTGATGCAAAGTAACAGAAGTCTGTTTACTTTTATAAAGGGTATTTATTTGAGGTAAAAGCTTATAGTTACAAGGCCTTAAAGAATCCAAATCAAGGTTGTTTTCTCACCTAAAGTCTTTTGCCATGTGTTGCAGCAAGATGGTACACAAAGTCTAAGAGGTTTCAGCCTTCCTTTTTCCTCTTAAGGCTTCATGGTCCCAGCTCCTTCCAATTTCAGCTGTAGGCTGAAGGGCTCATTTCTTTCCTGGCCTTCTCAGTTGCTCAGGACTCTGGTCTCTACAGCTTCAAATTTTAAGGAATATTGCTCAGCTCTTTCCCAGGCCTCAGGATTAAAGTTCTCTCCTCTGCTGTTTCTATGGAGTTCTCTCTTTCTTTGTGCATCTTCTCTTGTCTGCCTTGTTGAGTGAGTATCCATTTATATAGCTCACCAAGGAGGCAGGGGCTCAAATCAAAGCCCTAATCATGTTTTAACCAAGTAAATGTAAAGTCTTTGAATTTAAATCAATCAAAGTGTATCATACCCAGAGGAGCAGAGAAGTTTACAAACATAATCAATATCTCATTTTAGAATTCATAAATAATATCAAACTGCCACAGGCCACTTCAATCTTTGTCAATACTTATAAAAGTCTATGATCCAAAATGTAAACCATAATGTAAAGCATTGACCATGGTTAGTAGCAATGCCTCAATATTTGTACATCAAGTATAACAAATGTACCATCCACACATAAAATATTATTAACAGGGGAGCAGGGAAAAGGGGGAGGGAATTGGGTATATGGGAATCCCCTATATTCTCTGTTTGAATTTTCTGTATCCTAAAGCTTCTTTGTAGGTAAGATGAAAAAAAATAAGACACTGGGGGAAAATATGGGGGAAAATGTCTCTTTACATACAAGACAACAGATCTTTCAATGATGAAAGGCACCATGATTAATTTTTTATTTCAATTTTTAATATTTTTATTTTAATGGTTATTTTAAAAATTCTTTCATTTTCTTATTAATTTTATTTGGTTATTTTATTGGCTTGATTTTCGTAGAGATTTTGGATCAAAGAAGGCTCGTAACTGTGGCAGGTGATCACTGTCAGTGATGAGTGATGCATGGGAAGAGATTCACCTGAGGCATGTCTCTTAGGTATATGAATATGTTCAAGTGTTCATGAGGCATTGTCTTGGCATTGTCTCTGTGGCTGGAGATCCATACAATACCCAAAAGAATATTGAATTTCCATCCTGGGGAGTGCTGCTACATTCTCTAATAAGATAGCAAAAATCCCCTGAGTACAAGGAAAGTTCCTAGTGAAAGAAGACAGACCATTATGCCAGGCCCTTGGTATTGATGAACCTTTTCTTGTGAAATTGAAACATATCCTACTATTATACACTTCATAAGAGTTACTTTCAGAAAGCTTCCTTGTTGCTCAAATGTGGCCTCTCTGTAAGCCAAATGCAGCATATAAATGCACTACCTTCCATCCCACCATGGGACATGACTCTGGGGGTGAGCCTCCTGAGGAATTATTACCAAATGCCAACAAACAATGCAGCTAGAGAAAGACCTTGACCAAAAGGGGGAAGTGGTAAATACAAATGAGTTTTAACAGCTAAGAGATTTCAAAGCGAATCAGAGTTCATTCCAGAGGTTACACTTTCGCATATCTTGGCAGGATATCATTGATTGTCACAGTAAACAGTGCCTCAAATACTTGGTCTCCTGAGAGCTTGAGACATTCAGAAACTTTAAGCAGGGCATACAGCTTAGGAATTCGGCACCCTGTCAGTGGGCCTTACTTTGGAATTCACGCTCCCCAGCGTAACAGAGTTAGACACATTTATAGGTTCTCCACACATGCCTCTTCTCCCCATTTTATTTGAACCTATAATTAGCACTATACTTGATAAAAATCTGTTCCAGAGACTTAAATCTTTGGTCTGTCCATGTGCCAGTTGAGCCCTGAATTTAGCAATGTTGCAACACCTACTTTCCAGTTCATTTGACTCACCCAGGACAACTAACAAGGAGATAATTATGGATAATGCCCATCCCACGGATCAGCGAGTACAACTGCAAGCAAGATAGTTCCATCCATCTGCCCCATGGGATCTAAGCCCCTCTCAATTAGAAGTTACCGGGCATCACCATCCCAAAATCCTCAAGATTGGAGAATGAACATTGGACCAAAGTAGACTTATTATTATTTTACTATAGACATTATTATCCTATCAATGGAAGAACTGATATCATTGATATAAAGGCAGTGGCCACCAGAGATTCTGAGGGATGGAAGAGGGAATAATAGGTGTAAGATGGAGGCATTATGGGACATTGGAATTGTTCTGCATGACATTGCAGAGACAGATACAGGCCTTTGTATATTTTGTCATAACCCACAAAATTTGGTGTATCAGAGTGTAAACTATAATGTAAACTGTAGTCCATGCTTAGTAACAATGCTTCAATATGTGTTCATGGATTATAACAAATGTACCATGCTAATGAAGGTTGTTGTAAATGTGGGAAAGTGTGGAAGGGGGAGGGAGTGAGGCATATAGGAATCCCTCGTATTTTTTATGTAACATATATGTAATCTAAAGCTTCTTTAAAAGTAAAAACAATTAATTAAAAAAGAGGATATTATGAACTATATGAAAACAAATTAGATAAATTTGTTGAAATGGACAATTTGTAGAAGCCAACAAAATTTCTACTAAAGAAGGAATAGAAATCTAAGTACACAAACAACTACTAAAGAGAATAAATGAGAAATAAAAACCCTGCCCAAACAGAAAATCTCAGGACAAAATGGTTTCACAGGGGAATTTTATCCAACATTCCAAAATAATTAACACCAATCTTCTCAAACTCTTCCAAAAATTTGACTAACAGGGAACACTCACTAGCCCATTTTATGAGGCCAATATTCCCACCATGCCAAAGCTAAATAAAGAAACCACAAGAAAAGAAAATTGCAGATCAATATCTCTTATGTGCAACTGGAAAAAGACCTTGACCAATAGGGGGAAAAGTTAAAGACAAATGAGTTTATATGGCTAAGAGACTTCAATGTGAGTCAGGGGGTCATTCTAGAGGTTAAGCTTATGCACATCTCAGCAGGATATCTTTGACTGCCAAAGTGGATACTACCCCAAATATCAGGGCTCCTTAGGGCTCTGGAGACATCCGGACATTATAGCCAGGGCAGATAGCTCAGGAAATTGGTGCCTTGCCAGTGGCCCTACTTTGGAATTTATGCTCCCCAGAGTGACAGAGTTGGACTCAGTTGTGGTTTCCCTACACTTGGCTCTTCTGTCCTTCTATTGAACCTATAATTAGTACTAGAGTTGGTAGGTGTACATCCGAGAGGCTTAAATCTTTGGGCTGTCCATGTGCCAGCTGGACCCTGAATCTCAACAGAATTGCAACACCTACTCTCCAGTTTGTTTGTCTCACACAGGACAACTAAAATGGAGGTGATGATGGACAACTATGATACTATGGAACCGAAAGAGTCTACAACTGCAATTAAGAGAGTCCTAACCATTGGGCTGGGATCACAGCCCCCTCTCAATTAGAGGTGGAATGGACAGCACCATCCCATATCCTCAGGACTGGGGAATAAGCAATGGAAAAGTAGACTTACTGGTATTCTACTATTGACTTATCTTGATTCTAGAAATGGAAGAAATTATTTCATTGATGTGGAGGCAGTGGCCACTGAAATTTCTGAGGGCAGAGAGAAGGAAAAACAGATGAAATATGGGGGCATTTTCAGGACTTGGACATTGTCCTGAATGACATTGCAACAACAGATACACGCCATTATAAATCTTGCCATAACCTATAGAATTGGGTGGGAAATATTGTAAACTATAATGTAAACTTTAATCCACACTTAGTGTCAATGCTCCAAAATGTGTTCAATTGCAATGAATGTACCTCAGTAATGAAGGATGTTGTTAATGTGGGAAAATGTGGAAGGTGTGAGGAGCAGAGCATATGGGAATCCCCTTTATTTTTATGTGACATTTGTATAATCTAAATGTCTTTAAAAAATTAAAATATAAAAAAAATGTCTCTTATGGACATATATGCAAAAGTCCTCAGCAAAATGCAAGGAAACTGAATTCAATAGCATATTAAAAGAATTATGCACAATGTTCAAGTGAGATTCATTCCAGGTTTACAAGAATGGTTCAACATAATAAAATCTAATAATGTAACACACCACATTAACAGAAGGAACAAATAACAAACACATGATCATCTCAATTGATGTAGAAGAGGCATTTGACAAAATCCAGCATCCTTTCTTGATAAAAACATATAGAAAACTAGGAATAGGATATTTCCTCACCCTGATAAAGGGCATACATGAAAGTTCAATAGCTATCTTCATACTTAATGATCAAAGACTAAAAGATTTCCTTCTAAGATTAGGAACAAGACAAGGATATCTACTGTGATCATTGTTAGTCAACAATATACTGGAAGTTCTGCCTAGAGCAATTAGGTAATAGAAAAAAAAAACATCACAATTGGAAAGGAAGAAATAAAATTGTCTCTATTTACAGATGACATGATCCTACATATCAAAAATCCTGAAAATCCACAACAAAGCATCTAGAACAAATAAATGAATTCAGGAAATTGATGGGGTGTAAGATTAACATGTAAAATCATTAATATTTCTATACACCAGTAATGAATGATGGAAGAAAAATAAAGAAAAATCCATTAGCAATAGCAACTAAAAGAATCAAATATCTAGAAATAAATCTAATGATAGTTTTGAGGAACTTATACATAGAAAACTTCAAAATATTGCTAAAAGAAATCAAGTAAGACAAAATAAATGGAACGATATTCCATGTTTATGGACTGGAATCTAAATTGTGTTAAAAAGTCAATTCTACCCAAAACAATTTAAAGGTTC
>JAQZBX010112001.1:0-10237 GCA_029593785.1 Cabassous unicinctus
AAAGTTTGGTGAAAGTCCTAATGGTGAACAGCGAGTCCTTTGTCCTCTCGCCTCATTTAAATCCCTGCCAGTAGCCAGAAGTTCTCCCTAAAGAGACTCGTATCCCAAGAACCTACAGAAAAATGACGTTTCATTGTCCCCTAATGAAAGAATTAGCTTGTCATCTTTTTACCCTTCTGTGAAGCTTATAAATTAAAAGTACTACCTAAACGTACTGAACTTCCTATCAGCCTTTTAGTGCCTCACCCTTAAGATGACACAAAGAGATCAAAACTAATGAGTCAAAAGAAAGTGGAACTTGAGGGTACAGACTATCCAAGAGGCAGAGGAGATGTTCTGTAAATATCATCAGCACCTTTAAAATCATGAAACAGGAACTGGATGTTATAAAAAGGCTCTCAGGAGAAGGAGAATGAGGAAAGCAAGGCACGGCAGGGAAAAAGCTAAACAGGGATACCATTTCAAGTATATGCAAATAGATTAATGGAACATAATACAGAATCAAGAAATAGATTCACACACATATAATTTTCAACAAATGCACCAAGGCAACTCCATGAAGAAATTCTTCTCAACAAATGGCACTGGAACAATTTTGTAAAAGCTTGAACATTTTAACCTCAACTTCTACCTCGCATTGCACACAAAACTAATTCATGAAGGGTCATAGGCCTAAATGTAAGAATTAAACTATAAAACTTCTAGAAGAAAACATTGGAGAATATCTCAGTGACCTTTGGGTAGGCAAATATTTCTGAGAAAATACACAAAATATACTAACCATAAAAGAAAAAAGTAGAAAATTGTACTTCATCAGAATTAAAAATCTGTTCTTCAAAGGAAAATGAAAAGACAAGCTGCAGACTAGGAGCAAATACCTACAGCACATGTATCTGTCAAAGAGCTTGTATCTTGAATAAGTTAAAACACCCAGAAATCAATAATAAGATGATCAACACTCAATAAAATGGGTAAGCATCTTGAACAGACTCTTCATAGGAAATGGCCTATGAACACATGAAATTGCATTAAACAATATTTGTCATTGGTCATTGGGGACATGCAAATTCAAAATACAGTGAGATATAATTTTATATTCACTAGAATGATTAAAATTCAAAATATGATAACACCAAGTTATCATAAGGATATGGAGCAACTAGAACTCTAATGCACTGCTGATGTAAAATAGTACAACCACTTTGGAAAACTGTTGGACAGTTTTTTCTAATGTTAAGTATACACCTCTCTTGTGGCCCAGCCATTCATCTCCACTTATTTACCCAAGAGAAATAAAACATATGTTCATAAAAAGTCTTGTTCAAGAATGTTTATAGCAGTTTTATTCATAATAGCTAAAAATTGGAAACAACCTAAATATCCATCAACAGAAGAATGGATAAACAAATTTTATATTAATTGGGGGACGGATGTGGCTCAAATGGTTGGGTGTCTGTCTCCTATATGGAGGGACCTGGGTTCGATCCCTGGGACCTCTTGGTTAAAAAAATAATAATAATAATAATTCATACCATAGAATACTACTACTCGGAAATAAGAAGAATGAACTACTATTACACATGGCAGAGATTAATCTAAAATGTGTTGAGTGGAAGAAGATATATATGAAAAGAGTCAATACTGCATGATTCCATGGGTATGAAATTCAAGAACAGATAAATTTAATCCATGGGGATAAAATTTAAAAGAGTGGCAGTGTGAAGGTGGTGGGATTGACTGGAAGGAGGCAGGAGGTGGTGATAGAAATCTTTTAAATCTTGATTGGGGTGTTGGCTATGTTGGAACACATTTGTCAAAACTCATTGAATTGTACTCTAAGCACCTCTACACTTCACTATATGTAGATTTTATCTCAATGGAAAAATAGGTGTAAAAACTGTGATTTTAGCTAGACAAAGCTTCAGTCTGATTCCGTGGGGGAACTCTGGAGCATAAATGATACCATAGAATTGGTCCTCCTTTGAGGCAAGAGGGGTGGCCTTTTGTACGCCACGTCAGTTAGGTGGTCTTCCCCATGGGGAGGGTGTCCTAGCCATCTGGCATTTGCCCAGCCCATTACATTGTGTGCTTTATCTAGGCATGGCTTCTCCAGGTTTCTGGCTGGTCACAATTTCTAAAAGTCTTACAAGAGGAGGCTTGGTGGGAAGAACTGTAGCCTCTACTGCTGTGGTTGGTCCTAGGCACTAAGAACCATCATCCCTTGCACCACTCATTCTAGATTTCCTTCCCCCTCAGTTAGCTCTTCTGCTAGTCTAAGTGACTAACCTGATGGGGTGATCCAGACCCCCATCCTGGAGGGGTCTAGGCCTCTGGTTACCATACCCTTATCAGGAGGTGGTTGCTGTACTGCCCATTTACAGTTACAGCTAGCCATGAGGGTACCAAGAGATGCTCCAGTGAGCCACATGAACACCAAGCCAATTCCTCCCTGTCTTCATTTTGTAGCTGCAGCCCTGCCTCCTTATGACGCTCAGGATCAGTTACTTCTGCCAGTGGCGACAACTTGCTCTGCCTTCTGGACTACTGGCATGAGAAGCCCAAAGTATGCAGGCAGAAGCCATACCTTTGAGTTTAGTGGGATTATCGCCATGTCCTGTGGTGGAAGCATCCTCCCTCTGGGTACTAGGGCCTCTAGACCACAGAGCTCCAAGTTGCAGGGATGGAAAGTGGAGGTGGGCAGGGATCCCCCTACTCCTGTCTCCTGTCATTAAAATGTCAGGTCCTTGATGTCAGGTACTTTGTGTTTTACTGAATCTTAGATGCCTGCAATGGCACCTGGTAGATATTTAGCACTTGGTAAATATTTATGGTCTAATTGCCAGAAACTTGCTTGATGCCTTATAGGGTATGTTTAAGGAATGTAGAACAATACTAGTTTTCTTTATAACATTCTATTATGATTATAAATATTATAAAAATAATTTAAAATACTGAGAAAGGAGAAGAAAAATAAAAATCAACTGAAAATAACTTATGTTAACCAAAACTATACCATAAGCTTGGTCTACACCAGGGGCTTTCAGACAGCTTTCTGGGGACACTGGTATTTCATGGAAGGTGCCCCAGGGGCTTTCTTGTGGCCAAGGGGAAGATCGTATCTCCCCAAGAACAGCAATCTTTCTCAAATTTTTCTTTGAATTTAGTTTGAAAGAAAGGGTTTTTACAACTAAAACAATAAAAAGCTTGAAAACCACTAGTCTACACTGCAGAACTGACAGTATTCATTGAGCTGACATCTAATTTCATTTCACGATCAATAAATAGAGCAGATGGTCTGGAACCTACTATTGTGTATGGCAGCTGCTGGCATTTGACCAGCCTTTGGTGTAGACCTCCTTTCTCCTAAGAACACCGTGGGGTCATGTGATAGACAAAAGGAACTTTTTTATTGCAAAAAACCAGATGTTGCCGACTAGAAGAGACCAGTGGTGGTTGAAAACAGAACCATGAATGAGTCATGTTCAATCATCTCAGACAAACATTAAAGTATATAAAAGATTAGTACAGAAGAGAATTTATACCAGTCTCTGTGCTGTCTGAGAACATGATTTAGATTAAAAGAAAAAAAAATATCCCTAAGCCACCTGGAACACTGTATTCAGAAGGCTTTTAGGATTTGGATTTCAATATCCATCACTGTAACCTCTTAGATTATTTTTATTTTTTGAAAGCCATTTGGATGCTGATCAAAACAACCAGACTTGAACATGACTTTACATGGATCTGATTCAGGCAATATGTCAAAGACACGTGACTATCCACATACTCACCAGCTCTGTAGACACAGGAGTCAAGCATGCAGCCATGTCTAAGACAGCACAACCATTCGTTGCCCCTTTGGGTGTGCTGCTATCAAAACATATGCCCCTATTCCATTATGCTTAGGTTTATTGTCTTAACTGGGAAAACCAAGCTGGGTGAGGGGCTAAGGATGTAGAATGGAGGGCTGACAAATTTGCCTGGTGTCCATGTTTGAAATAAAGAGATGCTTTATTGGTTTGAAGGCTCTCCGCAATTGCTGCTGTTCTTGGCTTCCTTTAGTTTTGGGCACCTCATCTTAACTTGGCAAAAAGAGGAACACTGTAGCATCACATCCTTGTCAACACTTAGTATTGTCTGACTTTTTAATTTTAGCCATTCTGGTGGGTTTGTAGTAGTATCTCATTGTGGTTTTGATTGACATTTCTCTGATAACTAATGAGCTTGAGTATCTTTTCATTTGTTTATTGGCTTTTTGGAGACATTCTTTTGTGATATGCCTGTTGACCCAAATGTCCATTAAAATGGAATGGGAAAATGTGGTAGATTGGTGCCATGGAGTACTGTGCAGCAATGAAAAATGAACCAAATACAGCTACTCATGACAATATGAGTGAATTACATGCATGTAATGTTGAGGGACAGATGCCAAACTCAAAGAGTATATACTCTATGGACAAAAGTACATGAAATCCAGGAACAGGCAAAACTAATAAACAAGAGTGTTAGGACTCGGGATGGACAAAAGGTTCCCTGGGGGGATGCTAAGGGTTGCTGTTGCTGTTTCATTTCTTGACCTGAGTGGTGGTTCAATATGGAATAGTTTACTGAGCTGTACACTAATGATGCATACGCTTTTCTATATGTGTGTTATATTTTGCAATAAAAAAGATTGAGAGACAGAGAGAGAGAAGAGAGAACAGAAAGCGGTAGAGACAGAGATACAGAGACAGAGGGAAAGACAGGGAGAGACAGAGAGACAGAGAAGCACAGAACTGTGGCCAGGAGAGAGGGGGGATGGAGCCTGACTGGGGAGGGGCTGGGGGCCACTTCCACTATCTTCCTGGCCACCGCACGGCCTGACCACTGATGTTTTGATTCCCCTCTCTCTCATGTTGTCCCAGGTTGGGTTCCCCAGGAAGCAGACTCTGAGATGTTTACCATGCAGGAGGTTTATTAGTGAGCACCCTTGGGATCAGCACCTGTGGGAGGAGGGGAAAGAAATAGGAGTGGGCAGAGGGAGAAGTCGAGCTGAGGCGGGCCCAGCACTAGCCTCAGCCCAAAGATCCCTAAGGAGCTCTGGAGCTGAAACGGCCCCTCAGAGTTTTCCTACAGTGGACTGGGCAGCATTCTCCCTTGGTGTGCTGGATGGCTGGGCCTTTTTGCCTCTGCAGCTGGCAGGCACTGCACCTGGGATGGGCACAACCTGGGGCAAGGCAGCCCTCTGCAGCAGCAGAGGTGCTCCTTGGTGGGGGTGGTCTGTGTCCTCCCCAGCTGTCTTTACATGAAGGACTGAAAAAACGCTTCCATCCGGGGTTGGGAGCACTTGGGCAAGTACAGGGTCAACCCTGAGAGTGAAAGCCTCCTTAAATTTTAGACTTTTGCTGCCTTGCTCGCCTCACCCTAGCCGGGCCCTGCTTCTGTTCCAGGGGTTCTTAACCTTTTTTGTTCCATGGATCCCTCTGCCAGTCAGGTGAAAACCACAGACCCCTTACTAAGTCCACACTATACTGTTTATTATTTAATAAATATATCACACCCTCACCAACATGTCCCCACAAGAATAATGATGTTTTGAATTTAAATTCAAGCTCACAGACCCCTTGTTAGGAACGCCTGGAGTATTCTCTATCTGGCACCTAGACTGATCCTGTGTTCCTCCTCTGTCCAAAACCTTCCCAGGAGTCCCATCTCACTCAGAGTAAAAGCCAAAGAGCATCCAGAACCTTATAAGACCCTGTGTGTCCCTTCCCTGCCTGTCCTCACACCCCTCTGGCCTTGCCCTCACTCTGCTCCAGCCACACAGGCCTCCTGGCTATTCCTCCACGCACCAGGAAGACCCTACCTCAGGGTATTTGCACTCCCTTTACTCTCCACCTGGGATGTTCTTCCCTCAGAGCTGCCCAGTGCTCACTCCTTAACTTCTTCCGGTCTTTGCTCAAATATCACCTCCTCTTTGGCTCCCTGATCTGACATTCCAGTTTCCCCCAACCCCTGACACTTCCCATGCCCTGTTCCCTGCTTTATATTTCTATATGCAACATACCATATTCTTGTTATCTTATTTAATGTCTCTTTTCCCCACTTGGATGTAAACTGCAGGAGGGAAGAGAGAGAATTTGTCTACTTTGTGCATTTCTGGATTTCCATTGCCTAAAACGGTACCAAGCACATAGTAGCAAAACTACCAACAAAAACCACAGCAAATAGAAAACTCTGTTGAGTGAATGCAAAGGCACGCCTTTTGGAGAAGGTGTTCAGCACTGCTCTTCTGCCCCTCCCCTGGATAAACTCTGGTCCAACACCCAGAACTTAGGGTTTAATTAAACATACATCTAATGTTCCCCTCTCTGCTCACACGTGTCCATCTTTCATGTCTATTCCGCCCCCTCCTGTTTTATATCCATTTTCTTTCTTTCTTCCACTCCTTCCAGCTTTTTGGTACTTGATGGAATCACATTAAACTAATAAACCTTTCATTACTTGATTGTGCCCATAATTACACACACTAAGAGCCTCTTCTTGTTTTGATTTTCTGGGGACTTTTGGCCGGTGATGCTTTTGAACATTTGCTTTTATTCCATGGTTGCCACTTGACCCCCTGTTTTAAAAAGGATGAAAAGCTTAGAAAAGCATAGAAATAACCTTTTATTTTCCTGCAATTGCTTTGAAGGGTTTTATTTTGATTTTCCTCTGGAAGTGGTGGGTGTTAAAAGAATCGCACATTTCTAAACTGGCCACCAGGCAGTGAATTCTTAGATGGGAAGGAGATAGTTATCATTTACTGTGAACTCTGGTAGAACCCACACTAATGGGAACATTTACTAAAGTCCCCCGAGCCACCACTGAGGCTGGGGAGGTTGGATAAGGGCTCCTTCACTGTGGCTCCTTTGACACTTGGGGCTGGATCCTTCTCGTGGTGGAGGCCGTCCTGTGCATTGTAGGGTGTTGAACGGCATCCCTGGATGCTACCCACTAGATGCCAGTAGTACCTTCCCCCATTTGTGCTCATCAAAAATGTCTCCAGACATTGCTGAATATCTCCTGGGAGGCATTATCACCCCTGGTTGATAAACACTAGACTTAGTTCAAAACTTGTGTGACGAATGTTCACAACAGCTCTAGTCACAATAGCTAAAAGGTGGCTGAATGGGTGAATAAAGTGTGGTATCTCTGTGCCATGGAATCTTATTCAGCCATAAAAGGGTGTGAAGTGCTGATCCATGCTACAACATGGATGAGCCTTGAAAACATGATGCCAAGTGAAAGCAGCCAGACATGAGAGGCCACATATTGTCTGATTCCATTTTTATGAAGTATCCAGAATTGGCAAATCCATAGAGACAGAAAGTAGATTAGTGGTTGCCAGGGCCTGGGGGAGAGAGGAATGGGAGGGTGACTGCTCAGTGGATAGGCATTTTTGTTTGTGGTGATGAAAAAGTTCTGGAACTAGATAGATAGATATCATCATGAATGTACTTAATGCCACTAAATTGTACACTTTAAAATGGCTAAAATGGTAAATTTTATGTTATGTGTATTTCACCACAATAACAATTAACAACTCAAGTGAGCCACTTTTACTGGTATGTTGGATAACTATCCTCACACGAGGACCCTCCAAGGTAAAAGGTTTTGTCCCTCCTGTCCCTTCTAGGGGAAGAAGTTTCTTCCCATCTTCACACCCCCCTCCCATGCCAGGAATAAGAACTCACTTGCATCAATCAGATTCCGGTATGCTGATTGGGGAACTCTTTCTTGAGGATGGATATTTAAGGGGATAATATCAGTTATCTCTTGTAACAAGAGCTAGTGGCTTAAACGACACCAGCCGTTTATTGGCTCATGAATTTACGATTTGGGTAGGGCTCGGCAGGAACCACTCATTTCTGCTCCACGTGGTGTGGCTGGGGCCACCCTTGAGGCTGCATTCAGCTGGGAGTTTTGCTGAGGCTTGGATGTCCAAGATGGCTTCCCTCATGCATCTGGAGTTGGTTCTGGCTTTTGGCTGGGGGCCTTACTTCTCTGCCACGTGTCCTCTCTTCCTCCAATAGTCTAGACCAGCTGCTAAAACAGTGGGTTGGCTTAACAACGGGAATTTATTGGCTCACAGTTTTAGAGGCTAGAAGGCTTGCTTCCTCCCTTGGGGTCAGTATCTTCTGGCTGACTGGCAAACTTTGGGGTTCTTTGGCTTTTCTGCCACATGGCAGTGGAATGGCAGCATATTTAACTTTCTGTTCCAGTTTCCATTTACTTCCAGCTTCTGGCTGCTCCCTGCGGCTTCTTTTTTCTGGGTCTAGTTTCCTTTGTTTTAGGACCTTAGCCATATTGGATTAAGAGCTACCCTCATCCAGTTTGGGTACAACTTAACTAATAACATTTTCAGAGGTCCAATTTCAAATGGGTTGACTCCCACAGGACCAGGGGTTGGGACCTGAACATGCCTTTTGTGGGGAACATGATTCAGTCCCCAACAAGTAGGACTAAGGGGGGGTGCCTGAGACTCTTCATTTCCAAGTCCCAAGTAATACCAAAAATGCTGGTCCCTGGACTCTGCTTTGAGTAGCCAGAGTCTAGATCAGGGGTTAGCAAACCATAGCTTGTGAGGCCAATCCAGCCTGCCACTGGTTCAAAATGCAGTTTTTTTTTGGAGCACAGCCACACCCATTCATTTATGTTTTGTCTATGGCTGCTTTTGTGATAATGGCAGAGGCCATGTGGCCTGCAAAGCTGAAATATTCATTATCTGACCCTTTATGAAATCATGTAGGGTCTTGAAGGAGTTTGAATTTTATTCTAAATGCAATGGGAAATCACTGGAGGGCTTTAAACAGGAGTGTTATGATCTAAATTATGCTTTAGGACCACTGTGGCTACAGTGTGGAAAAAGAATGTAAGGGGCACGAGTGAAAGGAGGGAAACCATTGAGTAGCAGGGATTTTCCAGGAAATGTAAGACGCGACAATATCACTTGTATTGTATTCTGCCCCAGCCCCATCTGTTTCATGCTTGCCTCACTTCTTTAGGTGTTCTACCTTTTAAATTATAGGAGCTTGAATAATTAAGTCACTCTTGGTATGCAAGAGTGTGGTAGGTGTTAAGTACTGAGACTTAGGCCTGGGTTGGGGAATGAAAGAAATAGAAAAGGCTTTGAATATCACCTAGAGGTATTCCTAGTTTCCCCTGATTTCCAACATACTATAAATTCACAGGAGACACTCTGATGAACAAAATGACTTGAGTAACAACATGGTCCGGCTAAACCAGCTACCTAAGGTGAGGAGAGCTGTATAAAGAAGGTGTCACAATTATTTCTGTTCTCCTGGGATTAGAGAACCCTTTATGAGGCTCTGTACTGCCCTTAAAGATTTTTACTGATAGCTTTTGGTTAACCTTCTTGCTTCTCAAGGAAAAAGGGGAGAAGGGGATCACAGTTGGAGGTTATGCAGATGTCAGTAGGAGGAACAGTGAAAAGCAAGTAATGATGGAAAGTTCTCAGAAATGATTGTGTAGTTGAATAGATTCTCTTCTGAGGTAAAAACATGTCAAATCATGAAACAAAGTTCTGGCAAAGGGTCTTTGAGACCGTCATCTTCCAATCTGCTCAAACAGATGAGGAGGCTGGGGTCTCAAGAGGGGACAGGACTTGCTCAAAGACACACAGGTAATTGGCTTCAGAATCAGAAATAAAACCCATTTCCTCTGAGTCTTTGGCCAGGGCAATTGCCCTGTGACCTGAAGTCATGGCTGGCTTTGCTTCCAGTGAAGGTTGCAAACTGGTGGCCCTCAAATTTGTTTTGTTTGTTCGCACAGTAGTGTTTTTGTTTTGTTTTTTGTTTGTTTTGGTGGTGTTCATTGGATTAATTGCCTTCATTTAAAAGCTAGAGGACTCCACATAAGAATCTGGATTTCTGGGTTCTCTTGGAAAATTGGAGGTACTAGCAAGTAGGTCTTCAAACCTGCAGGGCCACAATTGTGTGGAGCTGAGCAGTGGTTGTCCCCTTTGGATGGAGCTCTAATAACCAGTCACACCCAGAACTCTTCTCTCCTGTAGCAACCTCCCTGGCTTCTGCAGGTACCTGAGTTGGTAACCTTTGGTCTCTGTGGGACGCCAAAATGACATTCTCTCTCACCAGAGAGAGAACAGCTGTCCAGTGTAGAGGAAAGACAAACAATCATCTTGTTAAATATTTTCTTTGGTGTTGTATAGATCTCAGTTGGCTTATTTCCTCTCACT
>JAQZBX010112002.1:0-10221 GCA_029593785.1 Cabassous unicinctus
ATCAAATACCTAGGAATAAATTTAACTAAAGATGTAAATGACTTATACACAGAAAACTAGACAACATTGTTAAAGGAAATCAAAGAAGCCTTAAATAAATGGAAGAACATTCCCTGTTCATGGACAGGAAGACTAAATATCATTAAGATGTCTATCCTACCCAAACTAATCTACAGATTTAATGCAATCCCAATAAAAATCAATACAGCATTTTTTATTGAATTGGAAAAACTAACTATGAAATTTATTTGCAAGGGTAAGAGGCCCCAAGTAGCCAAAGACACATTCAAAAAGAAAAATGAAATTGGAGTAATCACACTACTTGACTTTAAAACATACTATAAAGCTTCAGTGGACAAAAGTGCATGGTATTGGCACAAGGATAGACATACCAACCAATGGAAATGAATTGAGAGATCTGATATAGATCCTCACATATACAGTCATCTGATATTTGATAAGGCCACCAAGCCCACTCAACTGGGAGAGAATGGCCTCTTCAACAAATGGTGCTTGGAGAAATGGATATCCATATCCAAAAGAATGAGAGAGGAACACCATCTCACACCTTATACAAAAATCAACTCAAGATGCATCAAAGATCTAAATATAAGAATTAAGACCATAAAGACTTTGGAAGATAATGTAGGGAAGCATCTACAGGTCCTTGTAGACAGAAATGGTTTCATGAACTTCACACCCAAAGTACGAGCAGCCAAAGAAAAAATAGATAAATGAGATCTCCTCAAAATTAAAAAACTTTTGCACCTCAAAGGCAGTTACCAAGAAAGTAAAAAGGCAGACTACCCAATGGGAGAAAATATTTGGCAACCATATATCTGATAGGAGCCTAATATCCAGCATATATAAAGAAATCCTATACCTTGAAAATGAAAAGACAAACAACCCATTTAAAAAATGGGCAAGTGACTTGAAAAGACACTTCACCAAGGAAGAAATACAAATGGCTAAAAAGCACATGAAAAGATGCTCAACATCACTAGCTATTAGGGAAATGCAAATCAAAACTACAATGAGTACCATCTTATACCCATTAGACCAACGGCTATTTAAAAAACAGAGGACTATAAGTGTTGGAGAGGATGTGGTAGAATGGGTACCCTCATCCACTGCTGGTGGGAATGTAGAACCGTCCAGCCACTGTGGTGGACAGTTTGATGGTTCCTCAAAAATCTGCCATATGATCCAGCAATTCCACTGCTGGGTATATACCCAGAAGAATTGAAAGCAAAGACACTAATTGATGTATCCACACCAATGTTCATAGTGGTATTATTCACTATTGCCTAAAGTTGGAATCAATCCAAATGTCCATCAACAGATGAATGGATAAACAAAATGTCACACATACATACAATGGAATATTACTCAGCTGTAAGAAGGAATATAGTGCTAACACATGGGATAATATGAATGAATCTTGAGGACCTTATGTTGAGTGAAGCAAGCCAGGCATTGAAGGATGAATATTACATGACCTCACTGATATGAATTAAGCAATTTGAGCATACTCGGAGAGCTATTGTCTGGAAGATGGGTTTACAAAAAAATAGAAAGGGAGAGAAAGGTTATGAGCCAATGCCCATGCGGACATAATGTATGATAAGGTGAAAGTGTGTAGTTGTGCACTGAAGGGGTATGACAGGAGGTTAGTGATATTATTGGGTTCAGCCATGCAGGCTTCACAGGTGGGTAGATTGGGGAGGGTGGGTTGGAAGGTCCAGGGAACTGGGGGAAGGATTGGGAGAGGGACCAGATGAACACGGGATTTGCGGATACGTGGTTGGAAATTCAAAGTTGGGAATGCTCTTATGGCAATATGACAAGGAAGGGTTCCTTATTTAGGGTGTTGGATGGGGGGTGATTCGGGACAAGCAGCACCTGGAACAGGCTTCTAGGGAGTGTGAGAGTGATCATTTTGTCAAAATCTGTCGTATCAGTGGGTGGAGACCCACATAATGAGTGGGAAGGTGTTGGATTCCCATCCTGGGGAGGACCGATATGTTCACAAATAGAGGGGCAGAGTGAGAGCATGCGTGATTCCTAATAGGGGAGGACAAACCAGTGTGTCAAGACCTCAGTGTTGTTGCAAGTAACTATGAATGTTGTCATCCATGGACTGAAGCCAGGGGGTCGCCGTGGACCATGAGTGCAGGGGGAGGGAGGAATAGAATAGATAGAACAGGGGGTATTTAGTGGACAATGGAAGTGTTCTACATGATCTTTCAATGATGGACACAGGCCATGTTAAATATCATCAAAATTTATAAAAGTGTATGGTCTAAAATGTAAACCATTGACCATAGTTAGTAGATATGTTTCACTATTTGTATGTCATTTGTAACAAAGGTACCATCTACATATAAAAAGGTATTAATACGGGAAGGGGGAAAAGGGGAGGATGTTGGGTATATGGAAGTCCCCTGTATTCTGTATGTGACTTTACTGTGACCTAAAACTTCTTTGAAAACAAAATGAAAAAAAGTAAGACACTGGGGGATAGATGGAAGAAAATGTCACTGTACATACAGGATGCCAGATATTACAGTGATGAAAGGCAAAATGTCAAAAAAATTTTTTAATATTTTTCATTATTTTTTAATATCCCAATCTTTTAGTTTTATTTTATTTTTAGGTTTTATAAAATTTTTGTGTATTTCATTTCTTATGTTTAAACCTATCATTATTATTTCATTTTCCTATTAATTGTATTTGGCTATTTTATTGGCTTCATTTTTGAAGAAGCTTTGGATTACAGAAGGGTTACAACTGGGGCAGGGGAGGATCATTGATGTGGGGTGTACCCGTTTGGCAATTTGATGTAATTATGAATTCCGAAAATATAATTGGATCATGCTTGTAAAGTAATCTGTTAATCTGGGCATGATTAAGTTATGATTAGGGCGTTGACTGGGCCACGTCAGTAGGGTGTTGAGCCCCACCCCTTGGTGGGTGGGGAATCAAATATAAAAGGCATGGCAAGAACAGAGTTGAAGCAGTTTTTGAGAAGCAGTTTTGATGTTGGAGAGAAGGCCCCAGGAGAAGAGAAGTGAGCCATTCACCTGATAGTCTACAGCTGACCTTGTGGAGGAACCAGAAGAGCTAAGCCTGGAGAGAAACACAGCCTGGGAAGAGAGGAACCCAAGAAGCCTGAACCCTGGCAAACATCGGCAGCTGTCTTGCCCCAACACATGGCAATGGACTTTGGTGAGAGAAGAAACTTAACGCTTTATGGCCTGGTATCTGTGGACTTCTACCCCAAATAAATACCCTTTATAAAGACCAACCCATTTTTGATACTTCACATTAGCACCCCTTTGGCTGACTAATACATGGGGTGTCAGTGATGGAGGATACATGGGAGGAAGTTCACCTGGGCATACATATAAGGTATATAAATATGTTCAAATGTTCACGGGGCATTGTCACAGTGTGTGGAGACTCATAAAATAACCAAGAGAATTTTGAATTCCCATCTTGGAAAGCTCTGCCACATTCTCTAATGGAGCAGCAACAGTCCGCCAAGTGCAGGGGCAATGACTTGTGAAGGAGGATGATCCATTGATGGGCCCCTGATATTGACAACTATGCTTATGAGCCTTTGCTCATGAAATTGAAACTTAGCCTAGTGTTGTGAGGTGCCTAAGAGGTGACTCCTGAGATCCTCCTTGTTGCTCAAATGTGGCCTCTCTCTAAGCCAAACTCAGCATATAAATGCTTCCTGCCAGCGTGGGACATGACTCCCAGGGATGAGCTTCCTTGGCACTGAAGGATTACTACCAAGCACCAACTAGCAATGCAACTGGAAAAAGACCTCAAATAAAAGGGGGGAAAGGTAAAGACAAATGAGTTTATATGGCTAAGAGACTTCAAAGTGACTCAGGAGGTCATCCCAGAGGTAACGCTTATGCACATCTCAGCAGGATCTCATAGACCGCCAAATGGATACTACCCCAAATAGTGGGGCTCCTGAGGGCTCTGGAGACACCCAGATCCTATGGTCAGGGCACATAGCTCTGGAGTTTGGTGCCTTGCCAGTGGGCCCTACTTTGGGGTTTGTGCTCCTGAGAGTGACAGAGTTGGACTCAATTATTTCTTCCCTACACATGGCTCATCTGTCCCTTCTATTTGAACCTATACTTGGTGCTGGAGTTTGTATGTGTATGTCCAAGAGACTTGAATCTTTGGGCTGTCCATGTGCCAGCTGGGCCCTGAGCCTCAGCAACACCTACTCTCCAGTTCACTGGACTCACCCAGGAAAACTAACAAGGAGGTAAGGATTGACAACCACTATACCAAGGAAACGAGAGAGCTGAGAACTGCAAGCAAGAGAGTCCCATCCCTCAGCTGTATGGGACTGAGGCCCCTCTCAATTAGAGGTGGAGTGGACATCACCATCCCAGAATATTCAAGATTGGGGAATGAACTATGGACTAGAGTGAACTTACTGGTATTCTACTATAGACATATTGAGATTCTAGCAATGGAACCACATTGATATGGAGGCAGTGGCCACTGGGGGCTCTGAGGGCAGGGAGAGGGAAAAATGGTTGTAATATAGGGGCTTTTTCGGGACTTGGGAATCATCCTGAATGACAGTGCAATGACAGATATAGGCCATTTTATATCATCCCATAACATGCCTAACTGTGTGGGAGAGAGTGTAGACTACAATATGAACTCTGGTCCATGCTCAGTGGCAATGCCCCAGGATGCATTTATCAATTGCAATGAACGTACCACACTAATGAAGGATGTTGTTTATGTAGGAGGGTGTGGGAGGTGTGGGGAGTGGGGTATATGGGAATACCTATATTTTTTGTGTAACATTTATGTAATCTAAGTATCTTTTTTAAAAATTATATATATATATAAAAGAATAAATATAGAGGATGTAAGGACCAAGATGGCAGCTCAAGACACTCCAAGGTGCCAATCTCTCACAGCATCTTTGAACAATTAACAAATACTGGCAAAGCCATCTTCCTCAAATCTCCGGGAAAGAATTAAAGGGTTTCAGTAACTGGGTGAGTGCTGAAACAAGAAAGCACAGCTTTTAAAAACAGTAGAAGGGGAGTGGATGTGGCTCAAGCAGTTGAATGCCTTATTCCCACATAGAAGGTCTTGGGTTTGGTTCCTGGTGCCTCCTAGAAAAAACAAAAACAAACATCAAGCAAAGTAAATGAAAAGAACCAACTTAGGGGAGCTGATGTGGCTCAGTGGTTGAGCCCTGGCTTCCCACATATGAGGTCCTATGTTCAATCCCCGGCCCCTGGTACCTAAAAAAAAAGAAAGAAAGAAAAGAGAAGAAAAGTAGGAGAAGCTTGTGGTGCACTTGTTGCACTTGTTGACTTTCCCCACTCCCACCCTGACAGAGTGTGGAACCAGCCTGTGCTCCTACTGTGGGTCCCTGGCCCTGTTCTGGACAGAGCAGAGTAATCCCTGTGCACACATTGTGGTGCCTGTATATCACAGCCAGTCTCTCCAATGGCACCTTGAAAGAATAATCCAGGAAACTCATTTCTGACTCACCCTCATAGGACTTGTCCTGCAGACAGAAACAGCTTTCAGACAGTTAAAGCAGTATAAGACACAAATAATTCAAATAGCCTGGGACAAAGTATTAGCTCCTTTAAGTCATACAATAGAGCACGCAGAAGAGAGAAAAATCTGTTTCATAGGGTGTAGAGGGGGCAATCAAATTCCTGTAAATGGGGGAATTCCTAAGGCAACCAGCAAGCATAAGCCCAGAATAAGATGCAGGCACAGAAAATATGGAGAGGATCCTGCATTTCACATTTGCCTTGGGCTGATCTTCTTCATAAGAGAGCTGAACCCTGAAGGAGAGCATCAGGCAATGCAGAGCCAAAAGCAAAGACTGTGAAAGGTGTTTCATGCATTGGTTTGTTTATTTTTGTTAACTCCTGGCACTCAAGGGAAATTCTATCATATCACTAGCTGGATACAAAATTAAGGAACCAGCAGCTAAGGGATTAAATCTCAGTATAAACACTTTAAAATATTAAAATGTACAATGTACAATAAAGGTTACAAGACAAAGAAACAGGAAATGATGGCCCATCCAAATAAACAAGATAAAAAGCTATAAACTATCAATGAAGAAGACCAGACTTTGAGCTTATCAGCTAAAGAGTTTTAAAAAAAGATATACAGTTTGATCAAGGTGATAAAGGAAAACACAGATAAAGAACTAAAGGATATCAGGAAAACAATGAATGTAATAATATGAGAAGCTCAATAAAGAGAGAGAAATTTTTAGAAGAAACCAAAAAGAAATACTGGATTTGAAGCCCATAATATATGAAATGAAAAATTCCCTAAGGGATTTCAACAGCTGATTGGAGCTGGCAGAAGAAGGAATCAAGGAACTCAAAGACAAGACAATTGAAATGATCCAGGCTGATGAGAAAGAAAAAAGAATGAAAATAAATGCATTTATTTATTACCAATATTTGCACTATGGTAGTCCCAGAAGAAGAAGAGAGAGAAAGGGACAGAAGGAATATACAAAGATATAATGGCAGAAGACTACCCAAATGTAATAAAAAGCATGAATATACACATACCAAAGGACAAACAAACATCAAACAGGATAAACTCTAAAAGAACCATGCCAAGACAAATAGTAGTAAAATGTCAAATGCCAAGGAAACAGAGCAAGTTCTGAAAGCTGCATTTGAAAAGCAAAGTGTTCCATACAAGGGAGTCCCAATAAGATTAATTGCCAGTTTCTCATTAGATATCATGGAGGCAAGAAATCAGGGGGTCAAAATATTTAAAGTGATGAAAGAAAACAATCTCCAACCAAGAATTTTATATGTGACAAGACTGTCTTTCAAAAAGGGGGAAGCGATTAAGACATTTCCAGATAAACAAAAGCTGAGAGAGTTCATCACCATTAGACTTGCCCTACAAGCAATGCTAAAGGGAATCCTTCAGACTGAAGGGAAAAGACACTAGACAATAGATCAAAGTGACATAAAGGAATGAAAAAAAACTCTGGTAAATATAACCACATGAGTAATTACAAATGCTAGTATTTTTTTATTGGATTTTTTGGTATATAACTTGGCTTTTTACTTCCAACAGATTGTAAACTGCAAATGAATAAAAAGTAATGATAAATCTATGGTTTTGGACACACACTGCATAAAAGTATAATTTGTAACAAGTTAAAAAAAAAGCGAGGGGGTAGAGGGGGCATAGGAACAGTTTTTGTGCATGCTATTGAGGTTAAGTTAGTGTCAAATCAAATGTGAGTGTTATAGATTTAGGATGTTAAATTTAAGCTCCCTGGTAACCATAAAGAAAATATATGAAAAATATCTATAGGGAGAAATGAGAAGGGACTCAAAATGGTGCAATACAAAAAAATCAAATAATATGGAAGTAGACATGAAAGGAAGAATTGAGGTACAAAAAGTATAAACTAACAAAAACAAACAAACAAAATGGCAGAAGAAAGTCCTGCATTATCCATAGTAATTTTAAATGTAAATAGATTAAACTCTCCAGTCAAAAAGCAGAGTTGGCAGAATGAATTTAAAAAAAAAAAGCATGACCCAATTATGTGCTGTTTATATGAGACTCAACTAAAATATAAACTCATAAGTAGTTTGAAAGTAAAAGGATGGAAAAAAAATTCCATGCAAACAGTAACCAAAGAGAGCTTGGGTAACTATACTCATATCAGATAAAATAGACTAAGTCAAAAACTGTTGTGAGGAACAAAGAAGGTTACTATATATGATATAGAGTTCAATTCAACAAGAAGACATAACAATTATAAATATATATGTGCCTAATGGCAGAGTCACAAAATATATGAAATGGATATTGATGGATTTGAAGGGAGAAATAGTTAGTCCTACATTAATAGTAGGAGACTTCAATACACCATATTCAATAATGGATAAAACATCTAGACAGAAGATCAACATGGAAATAGAAGATTTGAACAATACTATAAACCATCTATACCTAACACACAAATATAGAATACTTCACCCAGCAGCAGCAGAATACACATTTTTCTCTGGTGCATATGGATGATTCTCCAGTATAGACCATATGTTAGGTCTCAAGACAAATCTCATATAAATTTTTTTAAAATATTGAAGCCTTGCAATGTGTCTTCTCTGATCACAATGAAATAAAGCTAGGAATCAATAACAGAGGGAGAACTAGAAAATCTACAAATATGTTTAAATTAAACCCCACACTATTAAACAACCAATGGTTCAAAGAAAAAATCACAAGAGAAATTAGGATAGACCTTGAAGCAAATGAAAATGAAAGAACAGCATACCCAAATATATGGAATGAATCAAAGGTAGGGCTGAGAGGGAAATTTATAATGCTAAATGCTTACATTAAAGAAGAAGAAAAATCTCAAATAAGAGACCCAACCTCAAAACTGAAGGATCTAGAAGAAGAGCAAACTAAACCCTAATTCAGCAGAAGGAAAGAAATAACAAAGATTCATGGAGATAATTGATGAGCATATAAAAATACAATAGAATAAAAAAAATCAAAAGTTGTCTCTTTGAAAAGAGCAATAAAATTGACAATCCTTTAGCTAGACAAAGAAAAAAAATAGAAAGCATGCAATAAATTAAAATCACAAATGAAAGGGGGGATATTACTATCAACATCACAGAAATAAAAAAGGATTATAAGTGGATATATAAATAACTGCTTGCCAACACATTAGATAACAAATTCCTAGAAACGCACAAACTACCGACCTGACTCAAGAAGAAATATAGGATCCCAGCAGACCAAGTTAAGAGATTGAAGCAGTAATCATAAACCTCCCAACAAAGAAAAGTCCAGTTCTAGATGGCTTCACTGGAGAATTTTATCAATTATTCCAAGAAGAATTAACACCAATCCTGCTCAAATTCTTCCAAAAAATTGAAGAGGTGTTCTAGTCTGCTGGGCTGCTGAAATCAATATACCAGAAATGAGTTGACTTTTAACAATGGGGATTTATTAGTTTACAAGCTTACAGGTCTGACACTGTGAAAAATGTCCAAATTAAGGCATCATCAGGTGATATTTTCTCCCCAAAGACTAGCTACTGGCTATCCTGGACTTCTCTGTCACATGGCAGTGATCAAGGTGGAACCTGCTGCTCTTTCCCTTTTCTTCCAAGTTTGGTTGCCTCAGTTTTTTGCTTCCACGGCTTTCTCTCCTTCTCTGTCTCTCCATATTTATCCCAATTATAAAGGGCTTCAGTAAGAGGATTAATACCCACCCTGGGCCATGCCTTAACTAAAGTGATCTAATTTTATGGTCCTACTTACAATAGGTGTATACACACAGGAACAGATTAGCTTTAAAAACATTATTTTCTAGGGTCCACACAGCTTCAAACTATCACAGGAGGGATTGATCCCTAACTCATTCTATGACTCCAACATCACCCTTATACCAAAGCTAGATAAAGATAGCACAAAAATAGAAAATTATAGACCAGTTTTTGACTTATGAATATAGATGAAAAATCCTCAACAAAATATCAGCATGTTAAAAGAACTATATACCATGATCAAGTGGGGTTGATCCTAGGTATGCAAGGGTGGTTCAAAATAAGAAAATCAATTAATGTAGTATACCACATTAATCAAACAAAGGAAAACAACCTCATGGTCATCTTAATTAATGTAGAAAAGACAGTTGACAAAATCCAGCACTGCTTCTTAAAAAAAAACACTTAAAAACTAAAGATAGAAACTTCCTCTATGTCAGGGGTTCTTAACAAGGGGTCTGTGAGCTTGAATTAAAAATAAAAAAAACATTGTTGTGGGGATGTGTTGGTGTGGGTGTGATACATTTATTAAATAATACACAGTATAGTGTGAACTTAGTAAGGGGTCTGTGGTTTTCATCTGATTGGCAAAGGGGTCCATGGAACAAAAAAGGTTAAGAACTTCTGTTCTACATGATAAAGGGCTTATATAAAAAATCCTTAGCTCTGTGAATATTCTCGCTGTCCTGATTTTGTGATAATCAGGGTAGGCTAAACATTCGCTATATTAGAAACCATGCATGTGTCCCCAGACCTAGTTTTTCTCCCTAGGTCTGGTTTTTAGAATGCTGGTGATAAACTAAGCCTGATTTATTATATGACCATCCTGTATGGGAAATGACTGTAACTCTAGGTATCTTTGGTCA
>JAQZBX010112003.1:0-10241 GCA_029593785.1 Cabassous unicinctus
AATAATAATAAACAGATAAACAAAACTCATCACCTCTCAATCTTTCTATGCTTCCCCTCCTATATATAGCTGCTGTTCTTTTCCCTTCTCTCCAGTATATTTGTATTTGTATTTTGTAAAAACAGTTTTATATATGCAATATCACCTATATTTGTGTTTTACATGAGGTTTTACTGTCACATACAGTACCATGTTACAGTTTTTAGTTTTCCCTCTAGTAATATGCATGACCTTAGATTTTCCCTTTCAACCACTGTCATATCCATCAATAGCTCTGCTAGTTACAAATATCATGACATGCTTTCACCATTTCTATTCATTTCCAAAGATTTACAAACAACCTTTTTACCGATTCTGCACAGATTAAACCTCAGCTTTCTGTTCTCTAACATCATTTTGTTTTAAATCACATGATCCTCTCAATTGATGCAGAAAAGGCATTTGACAAAATATAGCACCCTTTCTTGATAAAAACACTCCTAAAGATAGGAATAGAAGGAAGCTTTCTCAATATGGTAAAGTGAATATATGAAAAACCTACAGCTAGCACTGTAATCAATGGTGAAAGACTGAAAGCTTTCCCGCTGAGATCAGGAAAAAAACAAGGATGACTATTGTCACCACTGTTATTGAATATTGTGCTAGAGTTTCTAGATAGAGCAATTAGGCTGGATAAAGAAATCAAAGGTATCCAAATAGGAAAGGAAGAAGTAAAACTTTCACTATTTGATGATGATATGATCCTAAATCTAGAATCTCCTGAAAAACCCACAGCAAAGCTGCTAGAACTAATAGACAAGTTCAGCAAAGTGGCGAGATATAGGATTAATACACAAAAATCAATAGTGTTTCTATACTCTACTTACGTGCAATCTGAGGAGGAAATCAGAAAAAAATTCCATTTATTATAGCAACTAAAACAATTAAATATTTAATAATAAACTTAACCAAGGATATAAAGGACCTGTATTCAGAAAACTACAAAACATTGCTAAAAGAAACTGAGGAAGACTTAAATAAATGGAAGGACATTCCATGTTCATGGACTGGAAGACTAAATTAACTCAAATTGAATACAGATTCAACTCAATCCCAATAAAAATCCCAACAGCCTTTTTGCAGAAGTGGAAAAACCAATTATCAAGTTTATTTGGAAGGGTTAGGGGCTCCGAATAGCCAAAAAGATTTTAAAAAAGGAGAACGAACTTGGAGGACTCTCACTTACGAACTTTAAAGCATATAACTTAGCTACAGTGGTAAAAGCAGTATGATACTGGCATAAAGGCAGACACATTGACCAACGGAACCAAATTAAGAGCTCAGAAATAGAACCCTCACATCTATAGTCAAGTGATTTTCAACAAGGCTGTCAAGCCCTTCCAGCTGGGCCAGAATAGTCTATTCAACAAATGGTTCTGGGAGAACTGGATAGCCATATCCAAAAGAAAAAAAGAAGACCTTTATCTCACACCTTATACAAAAATTAACTGAAAATGGATCAAGGACCTAAGCGACAACCATAAAACTCCAGAAGAAAATGTAGGAAAACATCTTCAAGATCTTGTAGTAGGTTTCTTAAACCTTATACCCAAAGCACAAGCAACAAAAGAAAAAAACAGAAAAAGGTTATGTTTTTACTTATTTGTGGTAATATTTGACCCACAAGATTTTATTATATCTAGTCAAATATATTATCCCTTTACTTATGGCTTCAGGCTTTGGAATCATCTTGGGAAGGATTTCTTTCCTCCATTATATTTTGGGACATGCTGTCTGAAAACATCTATATAATTTCTAATTTTTTCAAGCTCCCAGACTTTGTCTATAAATCACTCAGGAGTACTTTTTTTTATAGCTATACAGTACAATTCTTACTGTGTTCTTTTCAATAGATTTAACTATTCATTTAATTAAATGAGATAGAGTCTAAGTTTTCTAATACTTACAAGCTTAAGAAAGCAAAACAAATAGATGAAAATAATGAAAAGTTATAAAGGACATTTCACATAAAATTAAGATAAATGGCTCACACACTTTTTTCCCCCCACTTATTTTCTTTCAGTAGAGAAGTTTAGGGCTTACCAAACAATTGTACATCAAATACAGGATTCCCATAAACCACCCCACCACCAACAACTTGCATTGGTGTGGAATATTTGTTACAATTGATAATAGCACATTTTATAATTGTACTATTAGCAATTATATAAACATTATTCAAGTTTTAACTTAGAGTTCACTGTGTGAAGTGGTTACATGGATTTATCTAAAGTATTTATTCTGTTACCAAATATACTATGTAACATTCCACCTTTTAATCATATTCAGATATATTTCAGTGCTCTTATTTTCATTCACAATGTTGTGCTACCATCACCACCATTCATTATCAAAACAGTTCCATCATTCCAAAAAGGAACCCTTTGCATTTTAAGCCTTAACTTCCTAGTCCCAATTCCTACCCCATCCCCTGGTAACCTGTATTCTAGATTTTGACACTGTGAGTTTGCTTATTATAATAGATTCAAATCTGTGAGATCATACAATGGTTGTCCCTTTGTGTATGGCTTATTTTACTCAATTGATGACTTCCAGGTCCATACGTGTTGTTGCATGCATCAGGACTTCATTCCTTTTTATGGCTGAGTAATATTCCATTGCATGAATATACAATTTTTATTTAGCTATTCATCAGTTCATTGACACTGGAGTTGCTTCCATCTTTTGTAATTGTAAATGATGCCTCTATATGAACATTGGTTTGCAAATATGAAAAAAAAGATGAATGGGACCTCCTCAAAATGCAACACTTTTGCACCTGAAAGGACTTTGTCAAAAGTGTGAAAAGGCAGCCAACTCTATGGGAAAAAATATTTGGCAATCACATATCCGATAAGGATTCAATATCCATGTTATACAAAGAGATCATACAACGTAACAATAAAAAGACAAACAACCCAATTTAAAAATGAGCAAAAGACTTAAAAAGACTACTGTCCAAAGAAGAAATACAAATGGTAAAGAAACACATGAAAAAATGTACAACATCACTAGCAATTAGGGAAATGCAAATCAAAAACTACAGTGAGATATTTCACACCTATTAGACTGGCATCTATTAAAAAGTCAGAAAACTGTAAATGTTGGAGAGGATGTGGAGAGATAGAAATGCTTATTCATTGTTGGTGGGAATGTAGAATGGTATAGCCTTCTGTGTAGGACTGTTTGGCAGTTTCTAAGGAAGTTGAATATAGACTTGCCATGTGACCCGGCAATACCGTTACTAGGTATATATGCAGAAGAACTGAAAGCGAGACACAAACAGACATCTGCATACCAATTTTCATAGCAGCATTAGTCATGATTGCCAAAAGTTGGAAACAACTCAGGTGTCCATCAACTGATGAATGAATAAACAATTTGTGGCATATATACACAATAGAATATTATGCAGCGGTTAGAAGCAATGAAGTCGTGAAGCATATGACAATAGGGATGAACCTGGAGTACATTATGTTGAGTGAAGCAAGCTAGACACAAAAGGACAAATACTGTATGATTGTACTATTATGAACTAAATATATTGTGTAAACTCATTGAGTTAATAATTAGAATATAGGTCCCATTACTTTGTCTATGTATCCTGCTTTATTTTTTAATTGTAGTACTTACTACTACCTGACATAATATAATAGTATGTACTATTATATATTTATATATGCATTGATTTATTGTGTCTCTCCCACTAGAACATATTTTAAATTTTTTCTTTGTATATCTGTTATTTGTTTCTCTTCTGTGATCTCAAGATTTGTTGAATGAATAAATGAATCATCAAACCAGAGGACCGCTTTCTTGGAAAGTAGCCATAACCTGGGACCATGTACACCAATAAAACAACTTTATAGTAAGGCAAGAATAAACATCAAGTAATTGCATCCTTTACGGGATGCAGGGTGTGGAAACCACCTACTGCTTAACCCTATATGCTGCCTGCACTTCTTGGCACATACAGAGAGCTGTTACCATCTGATGGGTGGTGGCCAGAAAGTATAGCCTGGTGCCTCCCTGGGGAAAACCAACCCCCATGCAGAAGGAGATGACAGTAATTGCAGTGAAGGTCTTTGTAACTTCTTTTTTTTTCTTTGTAACTTCTTGAGCTACAGCTTTCTGATGAATTAGATTACTAGGCAGATGCCTTACTGAGCAAAGTCAAATCACAAACAGTGAAGAGACAGTGACTATAGATTCTGAGGAACTGTAGAGAGGAAGGAAATGTGTCTCAAGCCACAGGTCCATGGTGCCTCAGTATCTTATAACTTGCCTGATAACACTCACTGACAGTGCGGTAACCTCTGGGAACATGCTGCAATCTGGACTATTTGGAACAATGGTATGAATGTGTTAATAATAGAAAATACAGACTAATTATCTACTTGTATAAGGCAAAACCGTATGACCCTTGCAAACTGAGATGTCTGACTTCAAGTTCCCATAATCCCCTTCTAGGAAGGTATTTGTTGGTCTTGGATTTTCTGTCAAGAAGGATGGTAAAGAAAATTGGAATGTAAGCTTCATGTGGGCACTGGCCTCTTGTTCTTCATTGTTTTCCAAGTATCTAGCACAGCTTGAGGCATAAGTAGGAATTTAATGAGTACTCATTGAATGCAGGAAGATCAGTGGTTTTTATTTTCCTATCCCCATTCTTTCTGCCCCTTGCTGCTCTAGATCACAGTGATTAACAACAAGAGTTTTGGCACCAAACAGTCTTGGGTTAACCTGAATTTGGTTGTTATTAAATATTTTTGTAAACCTCAATCTCCTCATCTATAAAGGTGATAAATGAGATAACATATGTAAAGCTCTTTGAAGAGTTTGGCGCATAATAAGCTCTTTATAGATGAATTTTATTATAAGTAGCAGATTTTGTAGGATATTTGCTTGTGTTGATGTGTACAAAAATATATTTCGACTAAATAGAAAGCAACTAAATCAGGGGTTCTTAATCGTTTTTGTTCCATGGACCCCTTTGCCAGTCAGGTGAAAACCATGGACCCCTTACTAAGTCCACACTGTACTGTGTATTATTTAATAAACATATCACACCTGCACCAATGTGTCCACAGAATAATGTCGTTTTGAATTTCAATTCATGCTGCACAGACCCCTTGTTAAGAACTCCTGAACTAAATGAATTAGAAATTGGCTTTTTTTTTTTTTTCTCACTTGCTCTTTTATAGATATAGGAGGGCCCTGGTTGAGTCTAAGCTAGATTTTAGTCTTGTATTAAGGCCTGTATGTATGTGCCTGGAGTACTGAGTCTGGTCAAGGGATTATTTATATATGGAAGTATGTGCCTCCTGGAAAGGGCCATCTTAGGAGAAGAGAGATTGGAGGGACACTGCCTGGTTAAAGTGAAAAGGGAAAGGTCATTCTGCGTGTGGTACCCTCCAGCTTGTCCAGCCAGCTCCCAGGTTGAATTTTAGGTCTCATTTGGTGCTTAAATAAGAGTGAATAAATGCTAAAATCCAAAATAAAAAGTAAAAGCGCCATTGCACTAAAATCTCCATAAATCTTTGAAAACACAAGCCACCAGCAGCGTCATTGGTCATAGCAGTGCTGGCAGCCAGGTAGACAGAGGTATGACTTGGGGGAATGGCACCATCAGGAAGAAGCAGGAGGTCTGCACATTCCAAAGCGCAACCTCTGTGGAGCTGTGATGCGCCCTCCCTTCTGCGTGGCACCTGTGGCTGTGCAGGTTGCATCGCCGCTGCTGGTTGCATATCACCAATGGCATCGATGGCCTAGATAATGCCATGATAGTGAGATGGAACAATGAAGGAGGAAAATGTTGATTATCAGTCACTGGGTAATCAAGAATATTTTTAAATGTATGGTACGGCACCTCAGGGACTCTTAGATATATTTATGAGAAATCTGAGGGAAAGCTAGAGTTCTCATGTCACTGTAAGTAAATCCAGATAAAACACAGTTCTGAGATTGTTAATGTGACCTGGTTTTTGCCTGTCAGGGTAGTGTAGACCGTGAAACATGACCTACTTTGAGAGGAAATAATGTCAGTGTAAATTGTGGTTAAAAAGTACTCAAGAGATGATCTTGCCTTGATAGCAACTCAGTGTTATATGATTTTCTATATGTTCAAAGAAAATGCTTGATTTTCTTTCCTAAACAAAATTTGTTTTTGGAAAATACAAGACTAATATTCAGGACTTTTCTATGATTTTCTGATTTTGTTCGGAAGAATCAATTAGGAATTTCCTGCTAAGAGTTTTTCAATAAAAATATGAGTGTCATAATCCTAAGTTTTAGAGGAAGGCAGGAAGTCATGAATCACCCACAGCTAGTGTTGTGCTGTATCCTCTTTGGGATAATCTTTTTCAGACCTCTGCCTACAGGTTACTCTCCATTTTCTAGCCTCTTCTTTCTGTCCAGTCCAAAAGCAGGTAGTACATGTCATGTGTTTTGTTAAGGCAGCATACCCTCCTAGGTATTAATTTCTGTATTTTGTTTTAGATATTGCTGTATAATCAACCAAAAGGTAATAATACTAAAGCCAAAAGTACTTTATTATTTTTCATGAGTCTAGGGGTCCACTTGGCAGTGTTGGTCTTGACTGAACTTGCTCAATTATGTGAGTCATTCAGCTGTGTGGCTGGGGGCTGCCTGATCCAGAATAACCTCACTAACATATCTGGGGGTTGGCTGGCTGCTGGCTGGTGGGGGTCACTCACCATCCAGCAGACTAGCCTGGGATTGTTCTCATGGTGCTGGACAGAGGTACAAGAGAGGAAAGTCAGGTGTGCAAGGCCTTTGGAGGCCTGGGCTTGGAAGTGGCACACAGTCACTGCTGCCCGTTCCATTAGCCAAATCAGATCTTAAGACGAGTCTAGATTACAGGGATGGGGAAACAGATTTCATCTCTTAATGAGAAATCTTAAAGCCACATTACAAAGGCATGGATAAAGAAAGGGATGGGGAATTGTGGCCAGTTTTGGCATTATTCTACCACAATCCTAAACTCTGAGACGCTGACTTCTGAGTGCAATGTAGACGACCTTTGTGGGACTGTGGAATTAATTTTGTGAGCTATTGGCTGAGGACTGGCTCCTCCCATCTTTTTTTCTGAAGGATTGTAGTGCTCAAGGCATGCATGGGAGTGTGGCCACACATGGTTTCATTGCCTGCTACTGACAGTAGTGATATAACTCTTAAAATACATCGGATTTAGTCTCGGTTGTTGAATCCAATGGCTCAGATCCTTGGGAGTGGGGCACACCTTTGAAGCAATGTTTTGGGCTTTGCTAATCCTACAACCAACTTCCTCCAAAAATTACCTACCCAGCAAATTTAACCCAAGGTGTGGCTAACTTTCTTGTTCTCTGACAGCAAAGGCTTAATCTGTTCAGGCATTTTTGGGAAAATATGGGCCAGAAACCACTCATAGAATTATTGTTTTAATGGTATAGTAGGGTATAGTTTACCTTTGAAATGGTGACAAGATTTCTTCCCCTTGTTCCCACTCCTCAGTTTCCTTGTTCCTATTAATATAATAATAGTATTCCATATGGGCTGCCTTCAGAGGGATGGATTATATAGAGCAAGAAAGAGGCAATTTCTTGTCATTTGAGCTTTTAGGTAGACATCTGAAAATCATCAAAAGCCGTGATTCTGGTATATACAATAGGTTAGTCTGAATACTTAGCCAGCTTTTTCTGCCTTTGGAAAGAAAGATATAGTCAGTTGACTGAGGGAAGGAATGTTGCTGAGAAATGAGGAGATCAAGTCTGGCTGTTGGGAATCCAAGAAAGAGATATGCATCTGCCTTATCCTGGGGTTGAAGTCTTGTGTGTTGAGGGAATAAGAAAAGTTGGGGGACTCTAAAGAGAGATCTGTACCTTCCTCCCAGGGTTGTAATCTGGAGAAACTACAGGTCTTTCTGAGAAGCCCTGGCCTAAGCTGGAGCCAAAGAACAAGTATGACCTTGACTGAAGGAGATATGTAAGCAGATGTGTCCTATATCTCACTGCTCAGTGGTGAAAGCAGTTAAGAGTGCCTGAACTTCCCAAGCGATGGTCAAAAGGGCTGGCAGACTTGGAGGCACCTTGAAGTTTGGTCAAGCAGGGCATGGAATACATGGATCAGGAGAAGAGAGTCTATGGAGGGGCTACACATGTCTACAACACATTGAGTTACATCTCAGCTGAGGCTGCTATGGCTGAGGAGGACCGTGGATAAGATGCTGCATTCCCCCTTGATATTAAGAATGTTGTCCCTCTCTTTGAAACTAACTCCAGGACAATTCTGAATTGACTGAGTCCCTTCCTAATGATGCTGAGTAAAACCCAGAAGAGACAGAGTTTACCTTGAACTGACAAGATCGATGTTTCTTTCTCTTTTAAAAAATTATTTATTTATTTATCCCCCCCACACCCCATTGTTTTTGTGCTCACTGTCTTCTCTCTGTGTCCATTTGCTGTGTGTTCTTCTGTGTCTGCTTGTCTTCTCTTTAGGCAGCACCGGGAACCAATCCTGGGACCTTCCGGAGTGGGAGAGAGGGGCTCAATCTCTTGCACCACCTCAGCTCCCTGGTTTGCTGCGTCTCTTATTGTCTCTCCTCTCTGTCACTTTTTGTTGCATCATCTTGCTGCACCATCTATCTGCTCAGGCCAGCACTCCTGCGCAGGCCAGCTTGCTGCTGCATGGGCCAGCTTGCCTTCAACAAGAGGCCCTGGGAATTGAACCCTGGACCTCCTACCTGGCAGATTGGAGCCCAATTGCTTGAGCCACATCTGCTTCCTTGATGTTTCTGTTATCAGTAAAAATGGAGTTTGAGAGTTAAGTAATAGAAATATTTAAGTTCACTGACCCCAAGGTCTTTATTATTATTATTATTTTATATTTTGGCATATCTTACATTTGGATGTAGCTCCCAATCAATTGCATACCATAGGTGAGTTGGCAGTGATTTTTCTTTCTCAATGGTACTTAAAACAATAGTGCATCTTATAAACAATGGTGTTTTAAATTTATTGAAATACAGTATAACGGAAGTCATATCTTTGCTTACTTGGGATTTGTACATCTTACTTATTACAACTGAAAATGCTAGTAATTCAAGGCCTAAAACCCAGAACTTGTTGGCATTCCTAAATCTACCTTTATTCACAAGGACACCTTTACTTAGAGACCCAAAAACCTAGGAAAAAAACAGCTTGATATTGTGGTAGCATCTAAGATGGAAGGGGCTGCTAACTGCTACTCAGAGTTGAGCTAAATACCACTTGGGTCACTCTGGCATGCGGCCACAAGTCCATTTTCCAACTACCTTTGACATTACTCCATTTTTGTCAAAATTTTGAGAATCCCCTGATTTTCACCACCACCTACAGTTCTTCCCCCAAATTGGTAGCAAATGGTGGGGTACCTACCTGAAAATGCTGTCATGGAGCCTCCCCTTCACCACCATAGAGAATCCCAGGAAACCTCATTCTCTTAGCCCCTGAAATCTTGCTTTAAAGTTATCATCTTATGGAGTATATGAGTGGAAGGAACCCTTCTTAGCTTTTCCAGCATACACCACCTTTAAACACAAGTTTTATAATCTCCCTGCCTTTCCCATTCCCTGGCATAGTCCATTTCTGTAACAATTCAATAGTGAGTTCAACACACAGCCCAAATTTTCTTTCCCTGACATTTGCCCTATATGCAAATTTCTGAGCTTGGCACCTGGTTAACATTGTCTCAGTGTGGGCAATGCCAGATTAGTTTAGCTTGGGTCCTGCTTCCAATTCCATTGTTTTATCCTGGAAATTTTTTTTCTTTTCTTCAGGAAAATTTTGTGGTTTTCAAAACATTCTACATTGGAGATGGAGGTATATAGAGGTATGAGTAAGTTTCCAGGGGTTTACTTTTTCATACCTTCTGCATACACTTTGCATGAGGTTGACCTCATAAATTTACTCAATAGTACACTAAGCTAAATTCACTCCCCTTCCTCGGTACCACCTTCTAACAGTGTAGCTTTCATGGTTGAGTGTTCCTGAATCTGTTCCATGCTATGACTTTATTTGTGTATGGTCAGACCCTGCCTCACAGTCCAATAATCCCAGATAATGGCTACCCAGAATCTAACACCTTGGTTCTGCCCACAGCATCTCAAAGAGCATACAGGTATATCCATTATCAGAAAAAATTATGCTAGTAGGCAATCATATATACCC
>JAQZBX010112004.1:0-10236 GCA_029593785.1 Cabassous unicinctus
GAACCAGGGACCTCCCATGTGGGAGGTGGGCACTCAACTGCTTGAGCCACATCTGCTCCCAAGTATTACTTTTATCATGAAAACTAAGTTTAAGAAACTCAAAAAAAATTACTGTTATTATGAAATCCAAAAGCATGATATCCATTTTATTATGTATATTTAAAAAACATTGTTTTAAAGGCTCTACATTGTTTAGTCGTGTGAATTTAACATTTGTACATAAACTTTTGTCTCCAACATTGATGAACTCTTTAGGATAGTTTTCTAGAAGTGGGTTGGTTATTCATTCAAAAGTATGTATTAATTGATCTACCTAATGTTTGTAGTGATTAGCTTCCACTGGCAGCACATGAAATTTCCCATTTTCTGCCAGTGTGTGAGCACTGAGATTAAAATGTTTGTATTAAAATAAAACAAAAAGGCTGCCATTTTATATGCAGATATTATTTTATTGTTGTATAATTTTGCATTTCTATGATTTTAACAATGGGCTTGAACTATATGATTATCTTTATTGAGGTGCTGAACATATCTTAAAAATGTTTATTATTATATAGATAATATAAGCTCAAGATACAAAATGACATATGGTGAAAAAGAAGACTCCATTCCATCTTTCTGTTCTAGCCAATTATTTTACCTCCTAGGAAATGATCATTAATTTATATGTAGTGTATTTATGTTGCACACATATGTAATCTAAAATATATATGTGTGGGTAAGATGGTTAGACTTACGTGTCAACTCGGCCAGGTAATGGTGCCCAGTTGTTTGATCAAGCAAGCACTGGACTAATTGTAATATAAGGACATTTCATGGACTTTAGTCATCAGTGAGTGGATTGCATAGATGGCTGGTTGCATCTACAGTCAAGTGAGGAGATTGCCATCAGCAATGAGTGACTTCTCATCCAATCAGCTGAAGGTCTTAAAAGGAGAAGTGATTTCAGCATTCACAGAGAGAATTCTCATCTCTACCTCAGATAGCCAGCATTTCCTGGGGAATTCAGCGAGGACCTTCATGGAGTCCCTGGCTTGCAGCCTGCCCTATGAAATTTGGATTTGTGCACCCCCACAGTCACATGAGACAATTTTATAAAATCTCATACTATATATAGATATGACTTGTTGGTTCTGTTTCCCTAGAGAAACCTGACTAGTATAGCTTGGTAACAGGAGTGGTTCTTGAGAAACAGAATCTTAAAAATGGGATTTTTGAATTTTTTCTGGGATTTTTGCAATTGGCTCCTACTCCAATTAGATTCAAGGACACTAATTACTCTGTTTCCAATAATCAAGAGGCCACTGACAGTCCATGGCATGAGTTGGCAATAGAGATACACAAAATATCACCATTTCCATGCTTATAAGAGTCAAAGATCTGGGTAAGAATGTTTTTAAAACCTTAACAGAATTTTGTGGAGTTAAAATGTACAATGATGTTGGCTGGCTGTTCCTAAATAAGCTGGATACAGTTACAAAAGAAAAGGATGAACTGAAAGCTTCAAATTTGCAGCTAAGCACCACATAAATGATGTAAAATTTTCTATGTGTGCTGTTTTCAACACCTTAACAGAGTTTTGTGGAGTCAAAAGGTGAAATGATGTTAGCTGGCTCTTCTTTAATACTCTGGATACAGTTACAAAAGAAAGGGATGGGCTAAAGATTTCAAATTTGCAATTTGAATGTCATATAAATGATGTGAAAGTTTCTATGTGTGTTCTTAAATAAAAGCTTGTTTTGTGCAGCCATAGACTTGAGATCTCTAAAAACCAGACTCAGAGTCTCATTGTATGAGTGGCAGCGGTATAGCGGAAATTAAAATCTTAACCTTGCAGGGTGTCTGCTGTTAAAGTGAAGGCAATGTTTGGAAAGGAGTGGAATCCTGAGGATTGGGAAGGAGAATAGATTGATGATGATGGTAGTGGGGACATTGAAACCCTAAATTCTGATGAAACTTTGACAGATAATGGTCTGCCTTGGGGAGACAACCCAACCTCAAGCTTACCCCAAGGAGTCCTGACCTCCTCCCTGCCATGAGGAGGGTACCACCCCACCTTAAGCCTGTACTACCTAATCTCCATCCTGCTTCAAAGGGTCTTGACCTCCTCCCTACCCTGAAGAAACCATCACCCAACTTCCACCCTGCCCTGAGGACTCTGCCATCCAACCCCTGCCTGAAGATATTAATCTTATCTCACCAGATGAAACTGCAAGGGAATTCCCTGAAGTAATTGGCCTGTAAGACACTTCTAATTCATCTCCTTACCCATTCCACCACCCCTCTTCACTTCCAGACATATAACTAGATGAAAATCACAACAAGCCTCCAAAGGTGAAGTACAAATTGTGACCCATGAGGAAGTATGCTATACTCTGAAAGAACTGCATGAGTTTTCCAATTTACATAGACAGAAATCAGGGGCTTATATGTGAGAATAGATATGGGATAATGGTGGAAGGAATATAAAGTTGGATCAGGCTGAACTTATTGATATGGGCCAACTAAGCAAAGATTCTTGATTCAATGTTGTAGCTCAAGAGGTTAGAAAGGGCTCTAACAGTTGGTTCAGGTGGCTGGCTGAAACATGGACCAAAAGATGGCCTAGCATGTCTGAGGTTGGGATGCCCAATTTGCCCTGGTATACTGTAAATGAGGGGATCCAAAGGCTTAGGGAGATTGGAATGCTAGAATGGGTTTACTATTTAAGACCTGCCCACCCACCCCAGGAATGTCCAGAGGATACGCCTTTCACCAAGACTGTGAGAAATAAATTTGTGAGACTAATTCTATCTTCCTGAAGAGCTCTGTGGTAGCTCCTCTCTGTAGGTCAGATATGATTGGGGAACTGCTGTCAGGGAACCAGAATCCTTAAACATTATGGGGGTGATCGGATCCCTGGCTGGCAGAAGCCTAGTAGCAGCACTTAGTCGTCAAAGACAAGGTGGGCATAGCTACCACCATGAAAGGAAGACTACCAGCAGCCACCCAAAGAGCCTGAGTTGCATAGACCTATGGTGTTGGCTAATAGATCATGGGGTACTTAGAAGTGAAATAGATGGGAATCTACTAAATTCCTACTTGATCTGCATAAGCAGAAGAGTTCTAGGTCACATGAACAAAACCCTAATTTGAATTACAGTCACAGCCCCTTAATCATTTCCCAGACTTGAGACAGTTTACAGACTCAGAGCCCCTTGAATGAGAAGACCAGGTCCCCCTGGGGAAGGATCCTGTTAAACTACCAAAAATTTATACTGTTAATCTTCCTCCCTCCTTTCCCCAAGGATACCTATGGCCTTTTACCAGAGTAACTGTGCATTGGGGAAAATGAAATGATCAGACATTTCAGGGATTATTAGACACTGGCTCAGAAGTGACTTTGATTCCAAGAGACCCAAAATGGCACCATGGTCCACTAATCAAAGTAGGGGCTTATGGAGGTCAGGTGGTTGATGGAGTTTTAGCTCAGGTCCATCTCAAAGTGGGTTCAGTGGGTCCCTGGACCCAGTCTGTGGTTGTTTCCCCAGTCCCAGAATGCATAATTTGAATAGACAGAATCCCCACATTGGAACCCTGACTTGCAGAGTGAGGGCTATTATGGTCAGAAAAGCGAAATGGAAGCCGCTAGAACTGCCTTTACCTGGTAAAATAGTAAATCAAAAGCAATACCAGATTCCTAGAGGGATTTCAGAGATTAGTGCTACCATCAAGGATTGGAAGGATGCAGGGGTGGTGATTCCCACCACATCCCCATTCAACTCTCCTATTTGGCCTGTGCAGAAAACAGATGGATCTTGGAGGATAACAGTAGATTATTGTAATCTTAACCAGGTGGTGACTCCAATCACAGCTGCTGTCCCAGTTGTGGAATCGTTGCTTGAGAAAATCAACACATCCCCTGGTACCTGGTATGCAGCTATTGATCAGGCAAATGCTTTTTTCTCAATTGCCATTAGTAAGGACCACCAGAAACAGTTTGCTTTCAGCTGGCAAGGCAAGCAATATACCTTCACTGTCCTGCCTCAGGGGTATATCAACTCTCCAGCCCTATGTCATAATATTGTCCGCAGGGAACTTGATCGTCTCTCCCTCCCACGAGACATCACATTGGTCCATTATATTGATGATATCATGTTGATAGGACCTATTGAACAAGAAATAGCAAAGATTCTAGACTTATTGGTAAGGCATTTGTGTGAGAGAGGATGGGAGATAAATCCAACAAAAATAAAGGGGCCTTCCACCTTTGTGAAATTTCTAGGTGTCCAGTGGTATGGGGCCTGTTGAGATATCACTTCTAAAGTAAAGGATAAGCTGTTGCATCTGGCCCCTCCTATGACCAAAAAAGAGGCATGATGCTTAGTTGCTCTCTTTGGATTTTGGAGACAACACATTCCTCATTTGGGTGTGCTACTCTGGCCCATTTCCTGATTGACCAGAAAAACTGCTAGTTTTGTGTGGGGACCAGAACAAGAGGAGGCTCTGTGACAGGTCCAGGCTGCTGTGCAAGCTGCACTGCCATGTGGGCCACATGATCCAGCAGATCCAATGGTGCTGGAAGTGTCAGTGGCAAATAGAGATGCTGTCTGGAGCTTTTGACAGGCCCATATAGGAGAATCATAATGCAGACCCTTAGGATTTTGGAGCAAAGCCCTGCCATCCTCTGAGATAACTAATCTCCTTTTGAGAAACAGCTTTTGGCCTGCTACTGGGCCTTAGTAGAGACTCAACGCTTAACCATGGACCACTAAGTTACCATGAGACCTGAGTTGCCTATCATGAGCTGGGTATTGTCTGACTCACCAAACCATAAAGTTGGGCATGCACAGCAGCACTCCATCATAAAGTGGCAGTGGTATATACGAGATAGGGCTCGAGCGGGTCCTGAAGGCACAAGTAAGTTACATGAGGAAGTGGCCCAAATGCCCATGGTCACCACCCCTGCCATGTTGCCTTCTATTTCTTATGGTCTCTTGGGGAGTTCCTGACAATCAGTTGACTGAGGATGAGAAAACTCGGGCTTGGTTTACAGATGGCTCTGCACAATATGCAGGTACCAACCAAAAGTGGACAGCTGCAGCACTGCAGCCCCTTTCTGGGATGTCCCTGAAGGACAGTGGTGCGTGGAAATCCTCCCAGTGGGCAGAACTTTGAGCAGTGCACTGGTTGTTCATTTTGCTTGAAAGAAGAAATTGCCAAATGTGTGTTTGTACACTGATTCATGGGCTGTTGCCTGTTGCCTATGGTTTGGCTGTATGGTCAGGGACTTGAAGGACATGATTGGAAAATTGGTGACAAAGAGGTCTGGGGAAGAGGTATGTGGATAGACCTTTCTGAGTGGGCAAAACGCCTGAAAGTGTTTGTGTCCCACATGAATGCTCACCAGAATGTGACTTCAGCAGAGGAAGATTTTAATAATCAAGTGGATAAGATGACCTACTCTGTGGCTAGCACTCAGCCTCTTTCCCCAGCCATTCTTTTCATTGCCCAATGGACCCATGAACAAAATGGCCATGGAGGTAGGAATGGAGGTTATGTATGGGCTCAGCAACAAGGACTTCCCCTCACCAAGGCCGACTTGATTTCAGCCACTGCTTGAGTGCCCAATCTGCCAGCAGCAGAGACACACACTCAGCCCCTGATATGGCACCCTTTCCATGGTTGATTATATCAGACCACTTCCATCATGGAAGGGGCATTGATTTGTTCTAACTGGAATAGACACATACTCTGGATTAGTATATATATATATATACCCACACATATGTGTACAATTTTTACCAAATGGTAAAATATTAAGGATGCCATTCTGGAACAATTTGTGTTTAATCAGTGTTCCTTAGAATTCTTTCCATATATTAGCACATAAAGATATCTCTCCTTCATTTTTAACATCTGTAATAAAATCTATTTTATGCATGTGCTATGATCTATTTATGCATGTTTTCTATTGTGGGGGATTTTGGGTTGTTTTTGATTATTATAAGCAATGTTATAATGAATAACTGGCTATCTACTAATTTTGTAGATATAAGTGCATAACTCTAAGATAAATTTCTAGAATTAGAACCACTTAAGCATTGGTTATATGTATTTTCAATTTTAATAGATATAGTACAGTTATTTTGGTTTAATTGTAAAATCACTAGTATTTGCTATTAGAAGAAAACAACTAACAACTTCCTCCTTGAGTTAGATGGGGTCATAACCTAATAAAAATGGCTAATGCTTACCCTCTGCTCGTCACTGTTCTAAGCCCTTCGTTCCTGCAACCACATCCATTAGGTATCATTATCAGTGTCTCTTTTTTGTTGTTGTTGAGAAAACTGAGGCACCAGAGTTTAAGTATCATACCTAAGGCTGCTAGGGGCTGGGGTGGGGAGCTAGGATTTGAACCCAGACCATCCAGCTCTAGAACCAAACAGATGGACACTCGGCGACACCACTGACCAGCCTAAGCTGATTCCTATGTGCAGTGAGTTCAAACCCTTGTCCTGCTTATTTGGTGTTTAAGGCAATGGTCTTAGATGCACGTAGCTCAGAGACAGATCACATGCTTGATTTTGGCAGGCCCAAAGGGACAAGGTTCTTGCTAATGGTGAGTTTGGTCTTTTCCCCTGATATTTTAACTCTTTGTTTAATATATATATATAGGAAAGCTATTAGTCTTTAAAAATAGATTTTCTACTCATTCATTACTAAACTCTCTTAATCAGTTCTAATAGCATTTTCCAACTAATTTTCATTGAGTTTTTCAGATATACAACCGTATACTGCATAAATATTGATAACTTGAAATCCTTTATGAGTGACAACTTTTATTTATTTTTCCTATTTTAGTATAGTGACTCGGACCTCTAGGATATGACCTGCGATTCTGACGCTCTTCTTCTTGCTTCAGACTTGACTGGGAATGAATTCCTGTCGTGGCTTGTAGAGGGCTTGCTGGCTGACATTTCTGACCTGAGGTTCATGATCATGTTGAGGGGCTTTATTTCTCTTCAATATTTACTAAGAGTCCTGAATAAGAAATGGATGTTTAATTTTATCAAATGCCATTTTGGGGGTCATATATTATTATATTAATTGACTGACTATATTGGATGATTCCATGTGCTATGGTATCTACTGCTATGTAACAAATATCCCAAAGCAGTGGCTTGAAACAATTGCCATCATTTATTTTGCTCATGAATCTGTGAGCTGCCCGGGCTCAGCTAGAACTCTTGTGCTTGCAGCCAGACAGTGGCTGGGCTGGGGTCATCACCACGGCTTCCTCATTCACACGTGTGATACCTGGGCTGGGAACACTCAGGAAGCTGGGGCCCTGTGGGGTCCTCTTTCTCTACATGGTTGCTTCACTTGGTCTCTCCATGTGGTGGCTCAGGGTAACCAGCCTTCTCTTGGAAGTGCCAGTGTGATGTCCCCAGGTAAATCAGTGGAATATGCAGGACCTGCTCAAACCTAGCAATGGAAGTCTCGGAGCTTCATTCAACCATAGCCAATTTGGCGAGGCCATCACAAATGCCCAGGTTCAAGGGAAGGGGCATAGAACTTCCTGCTTGATGTGCAGAGTATCAAAGAATTTGCAGACGTTTAAAAGCCGTTCCATAGATACATGCAGTAAATTCTCCTTGGTCCTCATGGTAGAATTGAATTATGTACCCCAATGAAAGATACGTAATTACTGTTCATCCATCTTCCTGTGGGTGTGAAACCATTTGTAAACAGTACCTTTGACTATGTTAAGGTGAGTCAGCATGCAGACTCATTTGTGAATGGGATCTTCCAAGGTCCTGTTTAGGTGTGGCCAACTGAATCAGGTGGGTCTTGGTCCATATTACTGGAGGCCTTATACAGGGAAGATTTAGGAGCTGGAGATCAGCAAAGCTGGGAGAGCTAACACAGGAGAGGGAGAAGGCTTTGTGATGGAGGCAGAGCTGCAAGCCCCAGTGTCAGAACTCCAGGCTTTGAGGAGAAAGCATGGCCTTGACAAGGCCCTGATTTTGGACTTCTAGCCTCTGAGATGGTGAAGCAGTAAATTCCTGTTGTTGAAGCCAACCCATTATGCAGGTAATTGTCATAGCAGCCAAGCAAACCAAGGCAGTCTTAATGTATTTTTCCTTTAATGTACAGCTGCATTCAGTTTTTTCGTATTTAATTTAGGATTTTAGATTGACCATATAGTCTATAATTCCTTTGCTGTGAGTTATCTTTATCTGATTTTGGTATCAGAGTTGTGACAGCTTTCTAACATTTTTGATTTTACAATAATTTAAATAATAGGATAATTGAAAAAATAAACAAATATAACTTTTAAAAAATAAAATTTTATTGAAGTATATCATTCATACATGAACATATATAAACAAAAAGCGTATAGTAAAAATTGTGAACTTACAAAACAAACATGCATATCATCGTTCAGGGATCCCACACATCACCCCACCACCAACACCTTGCATTGTTGTGAAATATTTGTTACAAACAATATTTGGACAATATTGTTTTGGACAATAGCATTGTCCAAATATTACTACTAACTATAGCCCATATCTTAGGTTTGGTGTATTTTCCACCAACCCACGTGATTATTAACACCCTGTATTAGTAGTAAACATTTGTTATAGTTCAAAATTCTACATTTCTTTTTTTTTTTAGAGCATTTTCATTATTCCAGTAATAAGAATAATAATACTAAAAACAAAAACCAACCAACCAAACAAACAAAACTCATCACCTCTCAATCTCTCTATGCTTCCCCTGCCATATGTAGCTGCTGTTTCCTTCTCTCTAGTTTATTTGTATTTATATTTTGTAAAAACAGTCTTATGTCTACAATATCACATATATTCATATTTTGCATGATGTTTCACTATGTTATACAGTCCCACATTACATTTTTTAGCTTTCCTTCTAGTAATATGCATAACCTTAGACTTTCCCTTTCAACCACTGTCATACCCATATAATAGCTCTGCTAGTCTCAAACAGCATGATGTGCTTTCCCATTTCCATTCATTTCCAAAGACTTACAAACAACCTTTTAACCAATTCTGCACAGACTAACCCTTAGCTTTCCCTTGTCTACCCTCCTTCTATTTTCTGGTGACCTATGTTCTAATTATTAACTCCATGAATTTACACAATATATTTAGTTCATAATAGCACAATTATACAGTATTTGTCTTTTTGTGTCTGGCTTGCTTCACTCAACATAATGTCCTCCAGGTTCATCCATGTTGTCATATGCTTCACAACTTCATTTCTTCTAACTGCTGAATAATATTCCATCGTGTGAATAGACCACAGTTTGTTTATCCATTCATCAGTCGATGGACACCTGGATTGTTTCCAACTTTTGGCAATTGTGAATAATGCCGCTATGAACATAGGTGTACAGATATCTGTTTGTGTCACTGCTCTCAGTTCTTCTGGGTATATGTCCAGTAGTGGTATTGCAGAGTCACAAGGCAAGTCTATATTCAACTTCCTTAGGAACTGCCAAACAGGCCTCCACAGTGGCTGTACCATTCTACATTTCTACCAACAGTGAATAAGTGTTCCTATCTCTCTACATCCTCTCCAACAGTCACAGTTTTCTCACTTTTTAATAGCGGTCAGTTTAATAGGTGTGAAACGATATCTCATTGTAGTTTTTCAAATCTGACTTTTTACAACTCATTATTTAAACTTTCTTGATTATTTCCATAGTTATTGACCTCTTCAGGATATCTACTTTTTCCTGCATTATTTTGGTAACTCATGTATTTCCTAGGAACTCATTCAATATTACTTTTCAAATTTGCAAGAATAGACAAATAATATTTTCTTATAATTCTTAAGTTTCCTTTTTATATTATTATATCTTATTTCTCATTTATGATTCTGGTTATAGAGTTTATTGGTCTTGATCTTGTTACTGAAATACATTATTTTTAATTCTTTTTCCAAGTATAAGCTCCTGGCTTTGTTTATATTTTCTCTTTTTTCCCCCAAATGGTAAATAATTTTTTCCTTTTTTTCAGAGATATTTATATTTTGGGATTTCCTTAAAGCCTCACTGATGTTAATAATTCATTAATTTAATTTTATTATTTTTTCTTGATTTCCTTTGATTTCTTTAAAGCCTCACTGATATTAATAATTCATTAATTTAGTTTTATTCTTTATTTTTAATCAGAGAAACACTTACATTGAATGAATTTGCCACTGAGTTTAGCTTTGGCCTCT
>JAQZBX010112005.1:0-10218 GCA_029593785.1 Cabassous unicinctus
GGCAAGGCCTGCGGCTGTCCTTGGTGGTGACCACTGGGCACCATCTCGGCCAGGGCTGGGTGGCCCCTGGGGTGAGGGGCAGAGAGGCGCGGCTGTGTCGGGGGCCTCACTGTGTGGGGCTCTCCGAGGGTGGGCCCAGCCCCCAGGAGGCTGGAGAGCAGCCACGGCCCCTGCGTCCTCCTTGCGCAAGGGTCCCTCTCCAGCCAGGGCTGTAGACGCTGCCGGCGGAGGGGTCATCAGCAGGGCTGCCGGCCGCCCCGGCCGGCTCTGCGTCCTCCCCGCCTCCCCAGCTTTCTCAAGGTGAGGAGGGTGACCTTGGAAGCCCCAGCCGCCCCGGCCACGGTCTGGGTACCAAGGTCACCGCCAGCCCGGGCGCTGCACAGGGAGAGGAAGGGGTGACCGGGAGGTTACGGAGGAGGGGGGAGGGAGGGCAGGGAGGGGAAATAAAAGGAGATTATAGTTTTTCAAAGGTTCTCTAGCTGTCTGCTGACACCACCCCTGGCCTCCATCCGTTTTATGGCCTGACGGGTGCAGCAGCCGCCTCCGCTGGGGGAGGGCGGGCGCAGGGCAGGGGGCGAGGGGCCAAGCCCTCCCCAGGCGGCCTGGCAAGCGCAGCCCCTCGCCCCTGCCTGGTCCCCCTCGGGGCGCTGCCCGGGTGCAGGAACCCGAGCGCCGGCAGGCGGGGCCCTCTGTGCAGGTGGGAGCCCCGGGTGGCCCGCACGCTGCCCCCGGCGGGCGGCCGCGGTCCGGCTCATCCATCCCCCTGACAGGGCAATCTTCTCCTGTGTTTCACAGGACCTTGCGGAGCAGGCGCGGTGATGGGGCAGCTGATTTATATCCTCACCTGCTCTTTGTTCAAGAGCTTCGCTCGGCTCCCCCCACCCGGCTGCCGGGCGTCCCCCTCTACGGAGTGTCGGGGTCAGGGGTCTGTGGGGACCCCCCTCGGGGCTCTGGGGCAGGGACTGGGGTCACCTGTGCCCCAAGCCTCAGCTGGTCTCTGTGAAATGGGGACAGGAAGTTCCCTTGGCGGATGGCCCAGCAGGGCGCATTGTGGGAAGGGGGCTGCCTGGGACAGTGGGGGAGGTTTGAATTTCTTGGAGAAGGAGCTACACCTGGCATCCTCTCACCTGCCGCCTGCTCTTCCTGCTCCTGGCCTCCCTGCGACTTCCTCTGTGTTCTGAGCCACCCGTTTCGGCTGGGAGACCTCATTACCTTCCAGCCTAACCCTTTGGATGAGGAGAAGACTGCTGGTTTCTGCTGCCAGAACCTGGTTCATCGCATTTGGCTGATATGAGACCCCATGAAAGGAAACCAGCAGGGTTGGGACTTGAGGTGTCACCCTGAGGGGACCCTAGTCTAGATCACACCCACAACCCGCCATCATCCACCCGCCCACCTGTCCATCCGTCCACCCACCATCCACCTATTCCTTCATCCGGATGTCCAGACACTGACTCACCCATTTGTCCCTTCGTCCACTTTTCCATTTGTTTATGCATCCACTAATCCATCCGTTCTCCCCCCACCCACCCACCCAACATCCATCCATCCACCCATCCATCCATCCATTCACACATACATCTATCCCCCCTATGTCTATCCATTTACCCACCCATCTGTTCACTCACCTACCAATCCATTCACCCATCCACCCATCTCCCTACACCCCACATCCCCCTCCCCATGTACCCATCCAACCTACCTAACCATCCATCCATCTGTCCACCCACCCACCCATCCACTTATATACCAACTCACCTCTGTGCACCCACCCACCCTGCCACCTTTACCTCTCCTCACTCCTCTCCACTCACGCCCCAGTGCATCCACCTATCCATTTACTCACCCACCCACCCACCCATCCTTCATCCGCCATCTCCCCTCCCCTCTCTTACAAAGCACTGACAGCCAGGCTGGGTGCTGGGCACCGAGGTTACAACGACACAGAGGCTTCCCCTGGTCTGCTGGGAGAGACAGACGCCAGGTAAATCCAGGGGTCCGGGGCGCCAGCTGGGGGAAGGAGAGGGCCTGGGTGGGCTCCAGGAGGAAGTGGCCCTGGAGCTGGGCTTTGAGCGAGGTGGGGAGGGAATGGCCGGCGAGGCAGTGCAAGGAGAGGCCCAGTTTCTCCAAGGATGCGGGGGTGGCTCAGGGTGGCCTGAGAAGGAGTGGGGCTGGCAGGAGGGCCTCATCCAGCCTTGGGATACTCGGCAGGGTTATAAGAAGGGGGCGCACGGCAGGTGTGGGTTTGTGGGAGGCTGTGCTGATGTGTGTATGGTAGGGGGTCACGTAAAGATGGGGAGGGCCGGCCAGCTCTGAGGGGACCCCCCAGGGTCCAGCACCCCCACTTCTCCCTCCCCCAGCCCTGAGGCCTCTGCTCTCCCAGCCACTCTCCTAACCCCAGAGGTGAATTTTTAGCAAGAGACCCTAACACAAAGCAGGCCAGCCTCCCAGGCCAGCGACCAGCCCAGTGGCACGGACCCCGCACCCGGGGGCCCGCGGTTGAGGGCTCTGCAGCCGCCACTTGAAAGTCTCCATCGGGTTGTCTCTGAGCCCTGGGAGTGAAGCCCTGTGGACACTGGAGCACGGCGAGGCAGGAGACGCACACAGCGTCCGTGGCTGCCGCCATTCTGGCCACCCCACGGGCACGTGGCATCCGCGATGCCCCTGAGCCCAGAATTCCAGTGGACCCACAATGCGAGGGGGCTCAGCGAGACTGGACGTGAGCACGAGGAGCGCGGGGTGCGCGTGAGGAAGCTGGGGGAGGCGGCGGGCGCTTTCCGTTCGAAACAGCAGGCTTTGAATGCAGAAGGAGGGCAGTGGCGTTCCACGGACCACGACGGCCACGGAACCCCACCACGTCCTTCCCTACTCGCGTTGCTCCCGTGTGAGCCGCCACAGTGCTGAAATGACGGCGTGGACGGAAAGGGAGAGAGAAGGCGGTCACGGTCCCTTGTCCTCTCAGCGGGGCCAGAACGAGCCGTGGGACATGCGCATCTTGAGAAGTGAGGGGGACGCTGCTGGCGTGTTTTGTGTCCACTGTGCTGTCCTGGTAAGAACGAAATGCACACGTATGCACGAGCTACGAAATGCAAAGTGTGTAATTTCGGTGATTCCGCGTTCAAGTTAAATGCTCTTATATTTGCACGTAAAACTGTCGTTGCACGATATAAAGATAAATGGTAAAATTCATGCCAATAATGTAAATTTTTATTTCTTCTTTATTTGGCATGGCCTCAAGTAGCAAATAAGAACACCTCAAGTCACGAGACCGTGGGAGGGAGGGAAACCTGTTGTGGTGCTTTATCAGCACGTTGTCTTCCTGCTTTGCTCTGTGCACCAGACCCCGATCATGTAGTGAGCGGCCCTGCAATGGCAGAGCAGGCCCGTCCTTCCCTGTGGGTCTGGGGCGTGAGGAGAGCGGCCCACGTACCCCTGGGAATGGGCTGGCCGGGCGGCTCCAACCCAGGGGCACGCATTCACCCAGGAGGCGCTCGCCGCACAGGGCGGCCCTTCCACCGCTGCCCTGGTGGGGGCTGGCGGCCTCCGGGCCGGGCGGCCACCCCAGCGGCGGGGGGTCTGGCTCCCGTGCCCCCCCCAGGCCTCCCTGCTCCGGGCTGTGTCCTCCTACTGGGAGGGGGGCATTTGTGTGTGAGGAAAGCCTGGAGGAGGGCTGGGGAGGGCTTGGCGGCATGAAGAGGGCGTGGAAGGGGGCCGAGGGTCTCGAAGCCCCTACCGGCCAGGCCCAGCACATGCCAGCCCACTGCCTGCACCTCCCGCCTGGCATGGAGGAAGGAGGGCTCTTCTCCCCGCCACGCCCCACAGTTGGCAGCATCAAAGGCCCCCCGGCCTGCAGGGCACACGCGGGTGGCTGAAGGGGGCCCCGAGCCGCAGAGTCACCCTGGGTCCCCCCTTTCCTGATGGCAGGGTCCCTGCTCCCAGGCCTGGCCGACTGCCCCCCGTGAGCCCTCCTCAGCCATTGGCCGCAGTCCCGCTTCCATCCTGGGAAGCTCTGCCCGCCCCAGGCCCACCCAGGCCCTCTGTTGAGGTGGGCACCCGGCCACCAGGAGGGGCGGAGATGCCGGAGGAGCCATGGCCCGAAATTCCTGTGTGTGGCTGTGGCCATTAGCGCCATCCCCGAGGGGCCCGGGCTAGGGGTGGCTGCCCTGGGCTTGCCCAGCACCCTGCCCGCCGGGAAGCACCTCGAAGCCACCTGTTTTGCCTCAGAATTTCATCCAGACCCTGCATCCTGCTCTAATCTGTGGTTGGTCTGGACACCACGAGCTGATGATGTTAGCCAGTGATCACGGGGCGCCCGGGCGCAGGCCAGCGGCCGTCCGTGGGTCCACGCTCGGGCCCTGGGGCCCTCTCTGCTTCCCGGGTGCCCTGCGGAGGCCCCGCCACGAGCAGACGTGGGTCTTTCACGAGTGTGGCTGATGACTGCAAAGAGGAGGTGGCGGCCGTGGCAGCTGCCGTAGCCGCTTCCCAGAGGATGGGGAGTTTTGTGGGGAGGGGGATGCCCCTCTCACTGATTAAGCACCTGCTGTGTCCCAATTTTCGGGCCAGGGAGCAGGTGTGATTAGCAATATCGTTCAGGTGTGGAACGGAGGCCAGGTGGAGACGGTGGTCCAGTCACCTGGCCGGCAGGTGGGACGAGGACATGAGCCTAGGCTGGAGCCAGGTGTCCTCTCAGCAGCAACTCTGTGAAACGAGACATGGGGAAACTGAGGCCTAGAACCTTGTCGGGTCTGGAGCTCGTCTGCCTTCCCGCCTGGGCGAAACGGGCACCAGGTGTCCTCACCTGTGGGAGGCAGGTACTAGTCCCTGCCACGCGAGGGGGCTGGAGAGGGGACCAGAGCCTGGGTGTGTACCTGGGGAGGCCTGGCTGGCTGTAGCCCTAGACCTGGCTTTTCCTGGCAGCTGGGACTCTGTCTGCCCCCTGGCCTCTGCCCCCTGGCCCCTGCTCCCACAGCCTTCTCTTCCTGCCCTGGGACCCCCGTCTCCATGGAGGCTGCGTTCTCCCCAGGGCCCAGCTCGGGCCTCTCCCCTGGGAGCAGAGGGGCCTGCACCCCCAGGGAGAACCTGTCCCGTCAGTCCCCTGCGCACTCTGCCGTCATCACTCACCAGCTGTCACTCGTTAATTGCCCAGGCTCCATCTGCCAGGGCCTCGTGCAGCTGGGGAAGCTCTGGGAAGCTGCCGCCCGGGCACGTCGCATTCCTGTGTTCCTCCCTGCGGCCGCTGTCCTGCCCGGCCGTGGGCAGCCATGGGGAGCCGGGGGGCTGCAGCTGCGGGACGGAGCCGCGCCTCGTCCCCTTCTCACTCCCCAGCCCCCGACTCAGTAAGGAGGCGTCAGTGGTCCGCCCTGGGCCCCTGGTGTCTAGACCTGTGCTGGGTGGGCAAGAGGGGTCTGAGGGGAAGCTGGGCTGGGACCCCACGAGCCTTGCCCACCCCTGGGCAGGCCTCGCCTGCCCCGGGTGCCCTTCCCTGGCCCCTGGCTGCAAGGCCAGCGCCACGGATGGCCATCTCCCTGCTCAGTCTGGGGCCAAAGCCATGGGGCATCCCAGCCCCATGATCTTGGGGAGCACCTCCTGCAGGACCCTCCCCCACTGCAGGGACCCAAGATGCACCCGAGGGGCAGGAGGTTTGGCCTCAGGTCTGCACGCAGAGGGAGGCCTTGGGCCCCTCCTGGGCCCTCCCGGCAGCGGCTCCCGAGGCAGGAAGGGGCCGAGTGTGTGCTGAGCTCTCGGCCAGCGTCCCCCATGCTGCCAGGCTGGGGCTGCGCGAAAGGTGGCGGGGGGCGGCCTCGTGTCCCGGCTTAGGCAGGACAGGGGCCCAGAGCAGGGGTGAGGGGTGCGGCGGGTAGAGCCAGGCCGTGGAGTAGGACGCCGGTGCGCGTGCCAGAGCTTGGCCACCTGGGCGTGTGGGAGGGACTGAAGGAGGTGGAGCAGGTGCTGAGAGCCCCTGGGTCTGCCTCTAGCCCCCGACCCAGAATTTCCTGGGGTGCCTGCTGTCTGCGCCTCCTGGAGCTGCAGGATAAAGGGCGGCTTCAAACAGCAGCCGCCGATTCTTCCGCGGTCCTGGGGCCCGCAGGACGGAAGCCAGGGCCAGGCTCCCGCCGGAGGCACCGCGGGCTTCTGGGGTCTGCTGGCGTCCTGGGCGTCCCCCCCACGCGGCCTTCTCCTGGGGTCTCCGCCTCTTTGTCTTGTTGGGTCAGGACCCTCCCCACTCCAGGACGACCTCGCCTTCTCGAGCTCTGCCGGCCTGCGGGTGCTGGGGGGCCACTCGCCACCCAGACGCCTGTGCTCTGCGGCCAGCGAGGTGTCCAGGCCTGCGTGGGCTCGCCCACAGCCCCCCCGCGTCTGGGTGTGGGATTCCAGACCTGTGTGTCCAGGCAGCGCTCCCCTTGTGTCTGGAATTTTTAGAAAAGGGGAAAAAATGTAGATGAAAGCGGCTTTCCATCTCGTCGCAGTCTCAAGCACCGCTCTAATTACACGATGATAATGGAAGATTCGGGGGACGCCCCCTCCTGCTGGCCACGATTACAATCTGCAGCCTCTGCCAAAGCCCAGGGACAGGGACACTCGCGAAGGATGTCTGCAAAGGTCGCGCAGACCCTCAGCTCAGCCTGGCGGCGTGGACGCCCTTTCGGATGCCCCCACCCCCGCGTTGGGGTAGTGGCGATCTTCACTGGCCCTGCCGGGACCTGTGGCCCCAGAATGCCCCATCTGCTTTACCCAGCTCCATGTGAGGGACGGGGGGCCCTGGGGGGGTCCAGCTGCCACTCCTCCCTTTGAGGTCTCCAGAGAATTAGCACGGAGGCCCCCAAAGCTTTGCAAACCTGGAGTGTCCCTGTCCTCTTTCCCCTAGGGGGCCTGACGTCCACCAGGGCCCTGTGCTGGATGCAACCACCAGGGGACACCCAGGGACAGGCAGGCCCTCGGCCCAGGGGGCTCGGTGGGGTCGTGAACTGTGGGGTCAGAATGGCCTACATTCACGTCTCGGCTCAACTCTCATGAGTGATGTGGCCTTGAGCAGGTGACCAAGCCTCAGTTTCCCCACCTGTAAACTGTGGAGGGTAACGGTTAGGGGTTGCCATTGGCTGCCTCTACCAGGAAAGCCCAAGCAAGAGTGGCTTGAACAGCAGAGGGCTTGCTCTCGAGCGACCCCGCAGGGACCATGCCTCCCCTGGTGTTGGGTCTGGGGGCCTCCCCATCCCTGAGGGTCCCTCCTCTGGGTCCCAGATCCATCCATGCCTCGGCAAATGCTGCAGAGCTGGCATCTCAGTGGAGAGACGGACAACGAACCCTTGACATAATTGATAGAAGTAAGTGAAAGTGTAAGAGAGAAGTGGGAGGGCTCAGGCAGGCCTGGGGGCGGGGAGGGCGGGAGTGAGGGGCTGGGGCCACCTGGAGTGCCGGCTTCTGGGCAGCCGTGACAAAGCACCGCCCACCGGGGACTTCAACAGCAGACCTGCATCCTCTCCCCCTCTGGAGGCTGAAGTCTGAAATCTGGTGTCAGCAGGGCTCCGCTGCAGGGCGGGTCCCTCCTGGTGGTGGCTGTCCTTGGCGAGCCACAGCTTGAGCCGCCCCACCCCAGTCTGTCCCCGTGGCACAGCCTCCTCCTTTGTGTCTGCATCTTCTTGGAGAGGAGAGCCGTATCGGTCACATCAGGTCACTCTGTGTGACCCCGTCTTCGCTGACAACACCTGCCGAGGACAGTATTTACAAGGAAGGCCGTATCCTGAGATCCTGGGGGTCCGGACTTCAACACGTCTTTTTGGAGGACATGACTTGGCCCGTAGCAGGTGGCCGGCAAGGGCCTCCTGGGGGAGGCGGGAGGTGGGCAGAGGTGCGAAGGTCAAGAAAGGCTGGGCCCTGCCACTGTCTGTGGCGTGTGCCATGGGCAGAGAGTCAGGCAGCGCAGAGGGCCGGGGCAGAGCCCGGCAAAGGGTGGAAGCAGGGGCGGAGAGGCTGCCAGGGCCCACCGGGCAGGCCTGGGCTTCACCATGAGTGAGGTGGGGGCCGACAGAGGGTCGGGGCAGAGGAGCCCGCGATCCAGCCCTCCAGCTGCCGCGGGGAGGCCAGGTGGAAGCAGGCAGCCAGAAGGGCACTGCAGCCCTCCAGGAGAGCAACAAGGATAACTGGGGTCGGAGTGGAAGCAGAGGAAGTGGCGAGGAAAGGTCAGAATTGTGGGCATCGGAACGTGGACTCGACAAGGTTCCCTGACAGATTGGAGGAGGAGTGTGACCGAAAGGGAGAAGTCAAGGAAGGTGCCATGATGACTGCGGGAGCGCCAGCCATCGTATCTGCATTCCAGGCAGCAAGGAGGAAGAGGGGAAGGTAAAAGGGACTACTGAAACACCTCCCCTGAGGTCTTGGTCAGTCTTAGTCACACGACCACACCTGGCCACAAGGGGGGATGGGAAAGCCAGGAGTCGCAGAGCGATGGCGATGCTGTATGGCAACCGCTCAGCCCAGGGTCAGCTCCCCGTGGGCCTGGATGACTGTAGTGGGTTGTGCTCATCACCGGGGTGAGGTGGCAACCCCGGTGGCCAGGCCGTGCGTCGCACGACTCCCGGAGGGCAGGGAGGGCCGCGGGAGCAGGGCCGCAGGCTTGTCTCGAAAGCTGCCCGGTGGCTGGCATGCTGGGGATGGATGTTTTGGACGCTGTGCTGCCGGCTCCGGTGCCTGCGCTCCTGGGCAGCTGCTATTCTCACGGTCCTGCGGGTCCAGCCTGCCTTGTGAGCAGTGAGGAAACAGGCCAGGTGCGGGGCATGGCTTGGATTAGAACGCCAGATCACAACCCAGCGTTCCCACTCTTGGGGCTCACAAAGGAACGAGCTTTGGGGAGTCGGGGAGGAGACGTTCGCTTCTCGGCAGGCTGAGTGGGCACCTCCCCCTGCTCTGCTCTGCCTCCCCTCCCCATGGGAGGCCTGTCCGGGGCGGGGGGCCTCCTGGGCCATGGCCCAGGCCCCTGAGCCGTCTGGAGGGCGAGCTCTCACCTGTCAGCCCAGAAGTGTGCAGCATCCCCACCCAGTCCTGCCTGGTGCCCACCTGGGGGGCTCAGGGCACGGGTGGGAAAGCGCCTGGCCACAGCAGGCAGCCCCGCCCACCCAGCCCAAAGTCCTAGAACTTGGGCCTGCCAGAGCCCCACACAGCTCCTGGCATCCGAGCCCGCGTCCCGGGCCGGGCTGGGCTGCACCTCTGAATCACTTGCAGGCTGGTTACAGCAGATTCCGGACGCCCCCACCCCTGCCCCACTCCCCCAGGGGGGGCCAAGGGCTTTGGGGCCTCTGAGCTGTAGGCCGAGCCCCTGGCATGGGCGGGCTCTGGTGGCTGGGCCCTCCCCGTGGCTGCCCCCTCCCCGTGGCTGCCCCTCCCTCCCAAGCCTCCCCCTGGAGCCCCCATCCACAGCCTTAGATCACTGGTGGGACTGACAAGGAGAAGAGCCCTTGGCCAGTGGCTTTCAAAGCTCAGGCCCAGGATGGGCTCCCAAAGCCTCGCCGGCATCAGCCCACCCTCTGTGGAGGGCCTGGGTGGCCGCTCCCTGCTCCCACCCCGTGCCAGCCTAGCCCTGCTGCCCTGTACCCGGGCTGGCCCCCTGGACATCTCCAGCTGGGGAGGGAGAGCCCCAAGAGAGGAGGCAGAGACCTGGCCCACCCACGGCCATGGCCGTGCACCCTGCAAAACCTGTCACTTCTGGTGGTTTTCAGCGTGTCCCCCCAACGTCGCCTTCAGCGACAGGCCCCCTGCCCCGCCTGCCCTCCCCGACGGGACGGCGTTGGTGGAATTCCACCAAGGCGTGTCATGTAAGGGGGCACCCGCCACAGCCTGCCAGCCCAGCTGTGCTAGGAGAAGGGCTGCAGATGCTCCATTAGACCCATCCCGTCTGCTGGGAGCTGGCAGTTTTATGGCTCTGGGGTTACATAAACAAGGGAGAAGCTGGCTGGGGAGGGCGGGCGGAGCATGGGCCACCCTGGTTCTATTTGAGCCCCCTAGGGCAGCTGGATGGCACAGGCTGGGAGGGGGCCTCCAGGCGCAGCTCGTGAGGAATCCCACGTGGAGCAGAGGGAGGCTGGGGCTCCCAGAAAGTCCAGCAACTGCACTGGAGCCAACTTTTTTTTTTTTTTAAAGATTTATTTATTTTTATTTATTTATCCCCCCCTTGCTGCTTGTGCTGCTGTGTCCATTCGCTGCGTGTCTTCTCTGTGTCTGCTTATC
>JAQZBX010112006.1:0-10233 GCA_029593785.1 Cabassous unicinctus
TCTTATCAGAAACCAAGAAGGTGAGAAGGTAATGATATGTTATATTTGAGTTATCAAAAGAGAAAATAGTAAACCAAGGATGCTTTATCTGGCAAAACTATCCTTCAGAAATGAAGGCAATTTTAAATTCTTTACATACAAACAAAGCTGAGAATGTTACCAAAAGACTGAATCTACAAGAAATATTATAGAGTATGTTAGAGTCTGAAAGAATAAAACAAGGGAGAGAGCACTTGAAAAGAGTGTAGAAATGAAGAACATAAATAAGAGAAACTGAAATGGTTAAACAACAGTCAATAGTAATATATGACAATGGGAAGCCAAGGGATAAAATTGACTAAGTAATATCTTTATAGTACTAATGCTGAATGTTAATGGATTGAACTCACTAATTAAAAGGCATAAACTGTTTAGAATGGATAATAATAATGAGCTATCTCTTTGTGGACTACAAGAGACTCATCTTAGCTACAAAGACACAGTCAGGCTGTTTATGAAAGTTTTGGGAAAACCTACATCACAGTAATGGCAGTGAAAAATTTTGGGTGTATTAATACTAATATGGGATAAAATAGATTTTAAATGCAAAACTGTTATAAGAGATTAGGAATGTTACTATATTTTAATAAAAGGGACAATTCACATGGAAGAAATAATAATAAATATGCATCTAACATAGATGCCCCATAATACACAAGTCACACAGGTAAAACTGAAGGGGAGAAATAGCTGTCTCTACAATCATAGTTGGAGACTTCAACACTCCACTCTCAAGATTATATAGAACACTGGGACAGAAGATAAATAAGAAAACAGAGGGCTTGAATAAAATGATAAATGAACTAGAACATTACCTCCCAAAAAAGCAGGATATACATTCTTCTCAAGAGCTCATAGATCTTTCTCAAGGATAGATCATTTTCTGCGGCATAAATCATAGTCAATAAATTTAAAAACACTGAAATTATACAAAACAATTTCTCTGTTCATAATGGAATGAAGTAAGAAATTTATAACAAGCAATAATTTGGAAAATTAAATACTTGGAGATTAAACAATATACATTTAAATAATCAATAGGTCAATTGAGAAATTGCAAGAGAAACCAGTAAATTTCTCAAGACAAATGACAATGTGAGCACAACATATCCAAAGTTTGGGATACAGCAAAGGCAGTGCTGAGAGGGAAATTCATAGCCCTTCAGTGCTTATTAAAAAAGAAGAGCTAAAATGAAAGACCCAATTGCATTTGCAGAATAACTAGAAAAAGAACAGCAAAACAATTCCAAAGGAAGCAGAAGGAAAGAAAAAGTAAAGACTAGAGTAGAAATAAATGAAATGGAGAATTAAAAAAAAGGAGAATATCAACAAAACTAAAAGTTGGTTCTTAGACGACATCAACAAAATCAATAAATGCTTAGTTAGACCAACAAGAAAAAAAGAGAGAAGACACAAATAAATAAAATCAGATGTGAGAAGGAGAACAACATCACTAACCCAGCAGAAATAAAAGTGATCATAATTGGATGCTATAAACAACTCTATGCCAAAAAACTAGACATTGTTGATGAAATAGAGTAATTTCTAGAAACACATGAGCCAATATCACTGATTCTGAAAGAAACAGAAGACCTCAAAAAAAATCAAGAGTAGAGAAATTGAAACAATCATCAAAAAACTCCCCAAAGAGGAACAGATGTAGTGCAAGTGATGGAACATCTCCTTCCCATATTGGGGGTCCCAGGTTCAATCATCGATACCTCCTAACAAAACAATGAACAAACGATACTGCTGAAGGAGTCAGTGGCTCAGCACCGGCTTCCCACATAAGAGGTCCCAGATTCACTCTCTGACTCTGGGACCTAAAAAAAAGAAGAAAAAAAAAAAAAAGAATGCTCTTTTACAAAGTGTTAAGAATATGGTGATACATGGGAAAATTGCAACTAATGTAACTTATGGACAATAGCTAACAGTGATATTTTAATATTTTGCAGCAATTGCAAGAAGATATTTCAATACTGAGGGATAAAAGTAGGAGGGCATAAAGGGGCATGGGATTTTTCCTTTTTGGAGTAATGGAAACATTCTAAAATTGACTGAGGTGGTGATAGCACAAATCTGTGATGAAAATGAGGGCCATGGAGTGCACACTTTGAATGGATTGTGCAAAGCATGGAACTAAATAACATAGGGAATCAAGAGGTAGGTTATTCACTGTGGTTAACAGGACAAATATGAGAATGTTCTCAAGTGAATGATAAGTATGTAATACTAACATAGTATATTAATATTTGGGTGGGTTGGGGAAAAATACACCAAAAGTAAGATATGGACTATAGTAAGTAGCAATATGTTGATGATGCTCTTTCATAGTTTGTAACAAATGTTTCACAACAATGCAAGGTGTTGGTGGTGGGGAAATGTATTGCTGCCTTATATGATTTGCATGTTTGTTTTGCAAATCTACAAATTTTACTATACACAATCATATATATTCATGTATGAATGATATATTTCAATAAAATTTTTCTTTAAAAAGTAAACCTGAAATTCTTAGAAAATAATTAAAGCATAAACATAAAATAGAATTCACCATTTTGTAAATGCAATGTCATAATTCAGGAAAGGTTCATTGAGTTCATCACTTGAAATGTGGCTGAAGAACAGAATACATACATCTTACCAAATATCCTGCAGATCACCTGCTAGCTAAAAATAAAAGGAAAACAAATATAATGCAAAAATATAAAGGAACTTTCACAAAGGTGCAGAATGATGGACACCACTTTAATCAAATGATGAAAGCTAGCATCAATTATAGTGACATAACCTGACTCTGTGTCCTTAATGAGTTGCAACATGTGGTACAAGATCACCTATGAATTATTATTCTTGGCAAAAATTGCAACCTCAATACAATGAAGCCTTCAGATTAAACTTTCAGTTTATTAGAAACACAGAGCATAGAGATCCAAGTTCATGCCATCGGGAAACAGCTATACAAAATGGGGAACTACTTAAAGACAACTGCAAGGCCTGTTTACAAGTCAATATCATTAAAGGAAAAAAAAATAATAAGAAAAGCTGTGGAGTGTTCTCAATTTTGTAAAACCAAAAAGGAAATTTGAATATGGAATGTATTTAGGTAACATTAGAGAATTATTGGTTTTTGGTGTTTGAGAATGTTTTTCTTTTTGAAATACTCACATTAAAGTATTTAGGATGAAGTGTTTTGATGTCTCAAACTTACTTCACATGTTTCAGCACAGGTAGATGGATAGACAGAAAGTTAAAGTAGATATGGCCATATTTTAACAATTGTTATAGTTAGGAGGATTTACTTTATAGAGTCAAATTGGTGTAGTTTCAAGGCCTAGTTCATTCTCTTTCTAGTTTTTGGAGAATTTGTGAACATTTTAAAAGCTTTTTAAAGCTTCCATTTTCTCATCTGTACAGAGGTTTACAATGGTATCTGCTTTATAAGATTGCTCTAAAATGAGATGAGCAAATGCAGTACAGGTATGTTATTTACTGTTCAGGATGTTGGAGCAAATTTCCCCAGTAGAAATGAAGAAATAACTAACCTAATCATCTTGCTATTTATTACAACATGTTTTGAATGTTCATGTCACTATTACAAACCAGAATATTTGATAATATTTGATTTTTCAAAATTATGGAGACAATGATTATTCATTGATTCTCTATTATTTTCTAGAAACTAGCCACTAGGAAGATAGCTATGAAAACAAACAATAAAGAAAAAAATTCAGGCAATGCCCTTGCCTTCAAAGAGTTGTTATTTTAGTTTGGGAAGACAGTAAGCAAATAATTTGATACGTTATCCCTTAGTAGGTGCCATACCTTGTAATGAAAAATAAAGCAAAGTGAAGGGGCTACAGAGAAGGGCCAGGGAAGTTCACTCAGATTAAGTAACTTTTGTGTTGAGCCATATCTACAATTATAATACAAATATAAATGGATAAATAAAATAAAAATTTCAAAGATTCGTGGCAGGAAAACTGAGATAAGAAAAACTAGTAGGGAAGTGGGTGTGGCTCAAAGGATAGAGCTCCTGTTTACCATATGGGAGGCCCCGGGTTTGCTTCCCGGTGCCTCCTTGTGAGGCAGGCCGGCCAGCCCATGCGGCACAGTAGGCTGATGCAGCAAGACCTCACAGCAGGAAGCGGGTGTGGCTCAATCGATAGAGCCCCCATTTACCATGCGGGAGGCCCCGGGTTCGCTTCCCGGGGCCTCCTTGTGAGAGCAGGCCGGCCAGCGCGGCACAGTGGGCTGATGCAGCAGGACCTCACAGCAAGGGGGAGATAAGCAAACACAGAAGAAACACACAGTGAATGGACACAGTAAAACACAAGCAGCGAGGGGGGGATAAATAAATAAATAAATAAATCTTTAAAACAAAAAAAACTAGTAAAGCTTTCTAACACCAAGTGTATTATGTGTTCTAATTTCTTACAAGTACTATTAGGTTAACTTTGGATCACAGCACGTGGAAATCAGAGAGCATCTGTTGTTTGTCTCATCAATTATGCCTGCCTGTTCCTTTCTATTTTTGATGACCTTGCATTATCAGAACAGAAATAAATGCCTTTTTTTTTCTTGCCATACATCTTGTTCCATCTCTCCTGAATTCAATATTTTGATTGCTTTGCCTATAATTAACCTTTTATATGACAAATAATTGTGATTATATTTGAATTGAACTAGAGAACAGTATTTTGAGGTCCATAAAACCAGTGCCTCCATTTCACAGATGAAGAAATAGAGGCTTAGGTAGGTTAAGTCACTATCCCATGTTCTCAAAATAGTAAAAGGCAGAGCCAAAAGACAAACCCCTGCTTACCAGTTCCTGAACCAGTAATTTTCCTACTGCTACTAAAGAAATTCTACCTCAATTTAATATATGCTAATTTCTTCTTTTGCAGAAAGGGCTGGCTTAATTCCTGCCTCAGTGCTTTTCTTCAGAAGTACCCCTTCTAGGAGGGCCTTTCCACCATCAGCTGAGTTATCTAGTTGTTGCCTTTCCTGACCATACTGCCCTCACCGGTCTCTTTCTCTGGCCAGCATGTCTTGATGTTTCCCAATGAGAATAGGCTTTGAGCACTTCTCCAAATTCTTCTGTTTCAAATCTTAGGCTTCACATATGGCTGAGATAGAGCTGAATTTTCATTTCTAGAATTCTGAATCACTTGTTCTCATAATGTTGGTTTTAACTCTGGTTTTAAAACATTGGCCATCACTCATTCTGATTTATAACCTCAGTAAAGCTGACTCCAATACTCTATGACAATTTCCTCACAATTTTTAAGAAACAGCAATTATAATAATAGTCTGTATAGCTGATTTGGTAAAGAGACATATAAAAATTTGTATTTATTGCCTTTTGGGTTATATCAAATTTTCACATTCATTTCCAATATTAAATTCCAAATCTTTGTACCTGAGGCTCTAAATTTATTTTAAATTTGCATATTTATGTGGGTTCTAATCAAACAACTGGCTCTACTCTTTCTCATTTTCACACAGAATGAGAATTCCACTTAACTTGCATTAACAGTATTTTTTTGGAATGTAAATGCTAATGATTAGAATTATCAAATTAAGTACAATTTGTTGATGGTAATTCAAAAGTGCTGTGTAGCAACTTACTAGAGGAATCCAATAAGTTACCCAGATAGAGTGCCTGGATGTGGCACTTTAGAGGCTAATCTATACGTGGATAGGGTAAATATTCTTCTTAATGATAATCTTACCTAAATAACAATGTCTTATCCCAGGTTATGTACTGGAAGATGTGAAAACAGTTGGTGCCTCTGGTGGTTTACAGCTGTGTGTACACCAGAAAAACATTTTCTTAAGGCTAATCCATTCCTGTGGGTGTGAACCCATTGTAAGTAAGAGTTTTAATGAGGATACTTTGGGTAAGATGTGACCCACCACATTCAGGATGGGTTTTAATTCTATTACTGGAGTCCTTTATAAATGGAATGAAGAGAGAGAGAGAAAGATAAAGCCATGGAAGCAAGAAGCTGAAATCAATAAAACCCAGGAGAAGGGAGAGACCAGCAGATGTCATGTGCCTTGTCATATGGCAGAGGAGCTAAGGGCGACTCACAACTGGTTTTTGGGAAGTAAACATCACCTTCAATGATGACTTGATTTGGATATTTTCCTGGCCTCAAACTGTATGCTAATAAATTCCCAGTGTTTAAGCCAACCCATTTCAATGGTATCTGCCTTAAGCAGCCTAAGAAACTAACACCATGCTTTTGTTCATTTTGACTTCAGTAGGCTGAGTCCCAGAAAGACTATGTGCTCTTGGAAAAGTGTGTGAACTATTTGTGGTAACTGAGTTGAGAATGTATTTGGGGAACCTGTAATGGCTTCACCAATCTCATGAAGATCATAAGATGAGAATCTTGATTAGGAGAGATGGGTGCTTTCCCATTACTTCCAATCCCTCCTGTTGATTTTTGCCACTCTTCATTCTGTTTCATTTCCCACACAACCTTCATTTTCCCCCTGACTTATATTTTCTTGATCATTTTACTGCTGCACTGTGAACATTTCTAACATGAAAGGCAGAATTCACCCAGCTAGGCACTAGGAAGAGAGTCCATAGGGAAGACCTTCATTTCCAGATAAAGGCCATCCAGCAGGATGACCTCATTATCAAGTTCAAAATTTGATCAAAGATTATCAGCCCAGATATAATGGTCAATGTCACTGGACACTGAATATATTTTCCAATAGGCAAAATCCATGACTCTCAGGAAAATGTTCCCATCCTTGGACACATTTCAAGCTGTCTCCTGATGGGGAGGAACTACAGAGCCTTGACACCAGCCTGTGGCCAATTATCATGTTACTAACTTTGAATTGAGTTCTCAGCAAGTAGCTAGGGAGAGACCTGAGAGCTATTTCAATGTGAGGAGATGACTTGCCAAATCCGATAAATAGCGTGTCCTTCTTCCCCTCCCAGTTTTCTTAGGATATTTCCTTTAATGCCTTCCCCAGTCCCTCCCTGTGGATATCCTTCCATTTTAGGGAAAAAAGAACAAAAAAAGGAAACTGGTTTATATACTCCTACTCCCAACCTACCTAGGTCCACTGTGCCCAGCAGTCAATGCCAAGGACACCACAAAAACATTCAGAGTCATGCAACAGTCACAGAGTGGTCTACTCCCTCTCTGGCCTTAAGAAAAAGAGGGAGAGTACATCACTGATGAACACTTTTCATTTGGGATGAACAGGGAAACAAATCCCACAGTAAACTCCATGATTGTTCCCTTCATATAGATTCACAGATCCTAAAGGCTTTAGAGCATGCTCAGTGATCGATGAATTACAAGTGATGAAGTTCTCTCCATTTCCTTAAGGCTCTCCCACCTTCATAAGGAAGACAAAGCTGTCTTGGGTGAAGGTATCATCTCTTCTGACAATAGACTGATAAACAAATTTACTTCTCACCCTTCTGAACTCAGCAATGAGCAACCCCCAGACGTCCACATCTCACATTGGAGATATGTGAGGATTCATACTCTCATCTTTCCTGAAGGGCAGTTTCTGTTTCTATTAGGTCTGTGTATTCACATTCATCCCATTCTCCTAAAGAAAGTGAGGGAAGGTAGAGAACAACTGCTTGAGGCACGAACTGGGTTTGGGATTTTAATGAATTTTCTTTCCTTCACAGTTCCCTAGAGATTTTAAAGGCTGTTTTAAAAATTTTTTAATTAAAAATTTGAGAAAAATGTATTTAAATGGAAAAGATATCTGAGAACATGGAAATAAAGAATGGCTCAATAACAGTGGGTGCAATGTCAGTGTTAAATTCCTTCCATGAACATAGTCTTCTTTTGGAGTCCAAAAGAGGCACTTACTATGTGCTTAAGCCACCCCTTTAGTTTTCTACATTTAGGCTATTTGAATACCCTAAACCTCCACCCAAATGTGGTAAAGACAGACATGGCCCTCATTTATTTGAACAAATAAATTTATTTTAAAATAAATTTTTGAGGTAGGAAGATAAAACATGCTATCTAAGGAAGGAGGATTTATGATTGAGTGGGAGAGACACATGCCATAAAGAAAAATGGGGTAAATGGGAATGGTGGCCTGGGGGAATTGACACCCTTTGCACTTGCTGGTGGGCCCTGGTGGGAGATGCTGGCTTCCTGGGAAAAATGGAAGGACAATGGCTTGGACACAGTTCCTGGGAGAAAAGCATTGATCTAGTTGGTTTCCAGGCAACTATATGACTCTTCCAATTTTTCCATGGAAAAATCCACTATACCATTTGGCTAACCCTTTTCCAGTATTTGATTTTATGAGGACAATGTGCTTTTGGGGGCAACAGGTTCTCTGTTGATCCCCAGTTCTGGACAGACTGGTTCATCCCTATGTCAAATGAAGGCCCTAAATCCACCTCCTCTTCCATGTATTTTCATGAATACAGGCTTTCAGAGCCCTTCTTTTTTCCTATAGTTTAGTTTAAATTGGTGCCCTGGACATTCCAAGGTGCCTGGACCTTAGTGTAGATGGTCAGGAACTAGGTCCATGAAAATGGTACTGCAGATGAGAAAAGAAACAAGAGATAGCCAGGGTCAGGGGACCCTCCATCCAAGGGGAGGAGAGTGCTGCTGAATAAAACATTGTGGCTTTTATTTAGCTTTAGAACAAAGAAAATACATGTGCACATGTACAAAGGCAATAGATACATGATGGACTACATGTTACTAAAGTCAGCAAGTCTTTAGGGTTAATGGTTCAGTTCTTACATTCCTGCCATAACAGACCTTGCTAATCATTATCTGACATATACTAATACAATCCTTGAAGCACAGAATGCTTCTACATGTGGCTCGTACTAGCTGTACTTAGTGTCTTGAGACTAGACTTGCCTGTCCTATACATACCAAGGTGGCCTGCTTTCTGTCAGTAGTCATGGCCTTTAATTGAACTCCTTCATTTTTCCCTTTTTTATTAATTAATTTTTTAAGTGAAGATCATAGGAACCATTATATGAGATGGTACAAGGTGACATGCTGTCACACTTGTCTTCTTCAATAGCCTCTTGTGACTGTGCCTGTCTTAGGTTGTCCTCCTCTGAGAATCTTACCCGTCATTGGCTACCAGTCAAATTTTTGAGCTCTTCCATGGAAGGCAATTTCATTTATATTTTATACTTCTTCAGGTTCCTTATGTGTATGCTTTTATGTAGATAATTAGTAGTAAAATCATGGGGTTATTAGTATATGACTTTTTGCCACAAATAATGTAAAATTAGTTTTTCATGGCTAAGTTTCTTAGCGTAAATGCATCTATCTGATTCAATTTTTCATTTTTTCTATGACTATATGTTATTACTCACCGTTGAAAATACAAACAAATAAAATGCATATAACAATAATTTGTTTCCACCAGTGAAACAAATTGACAGTATTTAAATTTTCTGACAATTCATTCCAAAGTTCTGCACCAGGGGTTTCTTTCAATTCATTTTGAGACATGCTTACCACTTTCTTTTGCAATTCTAAAATATGTAAAGAAATATTATGCTTATATCCAATCAAATTTTTCTCTTTTTCCCAATCATGCTCACTATTATTATCAGGCAAAGGAGTAATACAGAAAGAAATTTCATTCCAATCACAATTAAGAGCTCTTAATAAGTTTAAATTATAGATTTGATTACCCAAATATATAATAGTTTTTTCAAGATCATTTATACTATTATTCAGTTCCATATCAATGTGAGACTGGCTATGCCACATCTCACTTGCATTTTTATGCCAGTCCATAACATATGGCTGAACCTGGACTCCTTGATGCAGGGCTGTGCCAGTGATGGCTGTGGTGGTTATGATGACAATCAGTCCCAAAATTCTTGCTACTAAAAGTCCAATCAGTCTTTTAGTTCTTTTTAAATAATGGTCAAGGAAGTGCCACAGCAACTGGGATTCTGGAGACTGCTGCCAATGTCTGGTCATCCGAACTGGTAACAATAGTCCTTTTCTTCTTCCTGCTATAAAAAGAGTTTGATTTTCCTGCAAATATGAATTCTTAAGACATGTAAATAAAGAGCAATTGGAGCAGCTAATGTTCCTTTCACCAAAAGTTACTTTTCCAAAGATAAAAACTATAAGATCTTGTACACATACTGTAAGAAATTGAGTTGATTTTCTTTTAAACTGGTAGTATTAGTTTTATTGC
>JAQZBX010112007.1:0-10234 GCA_029593785.1 Cabassous unicinctus
TGGAATACACATCACCTCACTCAGAGACAGGTCACAGCAATCAGAGCCTACCTCACCCTCATTTAGAGCACAGATCACCTGACTAATAGTCTGGCTTGCCTCTTTCAACCACAAGAACTCACCCAGAGCACAGATCACAACACCCACAACCTGGTTTCATCTCACCAAATTCCCTGATGACTTCATTCACAGCATGACTCACCATATTAAAAAATGGAGTCACCTCAACCAGAGCTTGAATGGCCCCTCTCTGAACCCAGCACCCAGAGCCTACACACCTCACTCAGAGGCCAGCTCACCTCACTCACAAGTTGGATCACTTCACCCACATTAAAGGTTGCCTTTCTTAATGTCTGAACCACCTTACTGAAATTCAGGCTTACCTCATTAGAGTCTGATTCAACTAACACAAAGCTTGCATCACTTCACCCATGATCTGGATAATCTCACTCAAAGGTGTACTTGCTTCATCCAAAACTCAAATCACCTCACTCAGAGATAGACTCACACTACTGAGAGCCCAGATCAACACATCTAGGGCCTGGATAACATAACACACAGTTTGAATCACATCACTGCTTGAATAGTTCATCTCTCCCAGAACCCACACACCTCACTCAGGGTCTACCTCACCTCACCTAGAACAAGGATCATCTCAGCAAAGCCTGGCTCCCCTCATCCATAGCCTGGTTATCCTCGGTCAAGGACAGATAAATCTCACATGGTTTCCAGCTCATTTCACTGAGATCATGGATATCATCACCACAGACAGATTACCAGTCATAATCATGTTTCTCACCCAAATCCCAGCTTACCAGAGGCCAGATTACTCACTGAGAGCCCAAATCACTACATACAGAGCATGATCAACCTTATTCACAGCCAGAATCTCCTCTACAATGTGAAATCTCCTCACCCAGTTCCTGGCTCACCAACCTTTAGCCTGAGCCACCTCACTCTAAGCCATGTGTGCGTCCCTAGATCTTGGCTCAAATACAGAAAGCCTGGATCACACCACTCAGAGCCTGTCTCAACTCATTCAGGTCCTAGGTCACAACATTCAGAAACTGGATCACTTCACCCAGAGTCTCCCTTAGCTTACCCAGAGCCTGGATTACCCAATTCAAAGTAATAGTCACCTCATGTAGAACATCTTCACCTCACCCAGAGCCCACTCATCTCAGAGTCTGGTTTGCCTTACTCAGAGACTGAATCCCTCACTCAGAGATGAGCTCTCCACCACCAAAGCATGTGTCTCTGTTCCCAAGCAGGTAACCTCAGTTATAGAGTTTGAATAACCTCACTCAGAGCCCTGCCACCTCACCCAGAGCACAATCACCACATTTGGTTAACAGCTCATAAAACTGGAACCCACTGCACCACTCCTAGAGCCTTATAGCCTCACCAGGAGTGCCTATTCCATAACCCAGTGCCTGGATAACCTCACTGAAATTGGACTTATCTCAACTGGAGCCTGGATCACCTGACTGAGAATGTGGATCTTCTTATGCACTAAAAACAATACTCATCTCACCCAGACTTCAAATCACCTCACCCACAACACAGATCACCTAAATAAATAGCCTTAACTCCAGACTTACTCATCTCACTCAGAACCCAGCTCTTTCCACTAGAGCCCATCTCTCCACACCCAGAGCTTGGATCACCACACTGAAACCTGGACTAGCCTCACCCAGAGCCCAAATAACCTCATCCAGAGCCTGAATCACCTCACACAAAGCCAGACTATATTTGTCCAGTGCCTGGCTCCCCAGAAGAGCCCTTCTCACCTTGTCCAGAATCAGAGTTAATCCACTCTGGGCCCAGCTCCCTTTGCCTAGAGCCAACTCATCTGACTTGGATTCTGGATCAGCTAATTAAAACCTAGCTACTTGCAGTCGTAGTCCAATCCTAGGACTCAGAACCCCTCCTGCCTGACTCAAAACCTGGGTTTCTAACCAGAACATGAATAACATACACAGATCATTGGTTATCCCCCCGCACAACTGGGTTCACCTCAAATACAGCCACACTTGTTTCACACAGTCCTCAAATTGACTCAATCTTAGTCCAGCTCACATTGCCAGAGCCTGCCTCACCTCTCCTAGAGCACATATCACCTTACGAAGTTCTGGACTCCCCTCACCCAGAGACTGGATCATGTCACTCTAAGCCAGAATCACCTGAACCAGAGCCTGGCTCCTTATGCTCAGATACTGGATCAACTCACCCACTCAAACCTGGACTTGCCTCACCCAGAGCCTAGCACACTTCATAGAGAGCTTGCCCTGCTTCACTTAGAGCATAGTACACTCATCCAGATCATGGTTCACCACAACCAGAGACTGGGTCACTTCACACAGCCTGGGTCTTTTAAATCAATGGTAGATACCCCTCATGCAGAAATTTATTTATCTCACCCAGAGGTCAGTATACCTCATCCAGAACCTAATTTACCTCACTCAAAGTTAGACTAGCCTCATCCAGATTGTGATTCACCTCACTCAGAGCCTGGTTCACCTTACATGCCAGGCTTTCCTAACCAATACAGCCTGTCTTACCTCACATGGAACCTGATTCAAGCCATTCAGGGAACAGCTTTCTCCTCCCAGAGCCCAACTCACACCTCACAGAGGTTAGATCACTTCACCCAGAGTCCATATTGCCTCACTCACAGCTAGAATCACTTCACTCAAAGCTAGGATCACCTCACCTGGACACAGCTCAACTTATACAGAGGCTTTATTATCTTACCCACAACCCAGGTAATGTTACTCAAAGGTTAACTTGCCTCATCCAAAGCTCAATTGACCTCACTCAGAGCCTGGATCATGACAACAAGAACCAGACATGCCTTTCCCATTGTCTGAATCACTTCACTCAAGCCCAGACTCACCTCACAAGAGCCTAGTTCAAGTGACACAGAGAAATGGATCACCACATCCAGAGCCTGGCTCACCTAATTCAGTGCCCTGTTCACCTCATCCTGAATTGAATCACTTTACCAGAGTCTTGTTTACCTCACTCAGAATCTTACTGTACTCAAACTTAGGCAATATGACTCAGTGCTGGCTCATCTCATACAGAACCCACTCATGCCAATGACAGCCCAGCTCTCATCATGCAGAGCTGGCCTCACCTCACCTAGAGCCAGGATCAGCTTGCTCAGATACTAAATCTCTTCACCCACAGCCTGGATCACCTCAACCAGTCCTTGATTCACTTCACTCAAAGTCCTGATAACTGCCACTTACAACCCAATAACCTCATTCAAAGCCGAGCTGACATCAACAGAGCCTGCCTTACCTCACCTACGATAGGTATAATCTCACCAAGATCCCACCTCCCCTCCCAAAGACACTGGATCACCTCATTCAAAACTGGACTCATCTTAATTGAAGCCCAGCAAAACTCACACTGAGCCCAGATTTCCTCACTTGGAGCACAGATCACTCACCCAGAGCATGGATCACCACATCCATGGATTGATCACTTCACCCATAACCTCTACCACTTCAATTAATGTTGGACACATCTCACTCACAGGCAGACTCACCTCTCCCAATGTGTGATTCACTTTAACCAAACCCTGGCTTACCTAACCCAGAGTCCTGATTACTCAACAAAAATCCAGGCTCTTTTCACTCAGAGCCAGATCATTTCACTCAGAGCCCATTCTCCATACTTAGAACACACATGACCTCACCCAGAGCCCAGATCATCTCAGAGATTGCATCATTTCACCCACCATCTGACTTTATTCACCCACAGCCTGACTCAACTCACCCAAAGTAGGGCTCACCTCATCAGAATCAGGCTCAATTCACACAGGGCCTGGATTTCTTCACCCACAGATGAATCACATTTCACAAATGTGGATTCATCTTTGCGTGTCACTTCGCCCAAAGTCCAGATCATCTCACTCAAATTCTGACTTGCCTCAAACAAAGGTCAAATCACCAAATACAGAGCCTGACTCATCTCACCCAAGGACCCCCTTATCAAGAGATTGTTGCCACCTACACCAAGCAGGATCACCTCACTCAAAGGAGGAAGCACCTCAACTGGTGCCTACTTCACATTATTCTGATCCTGGATCACATCACTCATAGCCTGAATCACCACATTCAAAACCATCCTCACCTTCCCCAAATCCCAGATCCCCTCACCCAGAGTCCATCTTGCATCTCTCAGAGATCACTTACCTACACCCTGTATGACTTCAATCAAAGGAAAACTCACCTTATCCAGAGTTTGAATCATTTTACACAGATCCAAGCTTATTACACCAAGTGCTCACTCACCTCAGAGTCCAGCTGACATCATCCAGTGCCCATCTCACATCACCCAAAGCCAGGTTCATCTCAATCAAAACCATACATGCTTTACCAAAGATATGTTCACCTAACTCAGATCCTGAATCACTTCATCTAAAGCCCAGATCACCTCACTCAAAACCATACTCATCTCATAAAGAGCCCAGATTATTTCACCCAGAGCATGGGTTGCCTTACATACAGCCTGGATCACTACACTCAGGGGAAAATATATTAATTGATATTTAAGCAATAAAAATACCCAAATGTTAAATAAACGTATTAAAATTCCTCAAGAATATTAGATAAATGGAAATGAAAACTACAATTCCATACCAATTCTTTCCCTCTAGAAATTTGACTATCTAACATTAAACTCCAAAACTGATGAGCATGTTGAGAAACTTAAACTTTTATACAGATATTGTATGCATATAAGGTAATGAAGTAAGTTGATGGGTGCTAACTCTGGCCTTGCATAGTTCCATAAAAATTATTCCTGTTTTCACAAATGCTGTCATTGTATCTTGTCCCTAAGTTCTCTCATATCTGCTATGGGCACTGCCCTCTCTGAAGGCCACCAAGCAGAGAAATTGCTGAATACCATGAAGAAATACAAATTGGGCTGCACCCTCTGCTGGTGGAAACCATCCCAGGCCTGACCTTGCAGCTCAGATCTCCAACCCAGGTATTTCAGGTTGTGCCCATTTGGAGACTAAGACTGAAAAGACACAATTTCTTAGGAGTCTGTGCTGAGCTGGATTTTCCTTATTGCTATTTTAAAAGGTATTTTTTGTAGAACACACAATATTGAGTATGTGATTGGAAATGACTGAGAGAAAGATTGGATATATGTCAGATTTTTCCTGACCAAGTTGTCTTTGGGCTTGCAGGCCTCCAGTGTTAGGTGCAGATGGTGAAAACAGGGAGAGATTTAGTACAGCCTGAGTGGTGCCTGACACTCATGAGCAGTCTCTGGATTCATCTCTAGTAGCTATTTTACGTCCTTGGCCCAATAGGCTGCAGGAAAGGGGCTGGAGTGGGTTGAAGACTTTAAAACTGATATAGGTTCTAAGAGGTTCACAAATTCCATGAAGTGCTGATTCACCAATTCAAGAGACAATGACAGAAACCCAGTTCATCTGTAAATGAGCAAACACAGTCATATATTATGTATGACATACACCATTAGCGATATTTCTTGGAAACCCAGACCAAACCTCCTCTTCAGGGTAGTGGGAGGTGGCTGGACTGGAGGGGGCACTCAGGACACAGTGAGCACAGGTTTCAGCCTGGGGGGGGGAGGAAAAAATGTGAGGTTGAGAGATGGCTTCCTGTCAGTGTCTGGGGCTTCCTCTCTAAGTAAAATCTTCCTTCATGAGATCTCTCTAGATTTATCATTCTGTGACTTCTACTGAAGTGTCTGAGGAATTTTTGTTGTAATAACAGGAAACATTTTCAGATTTTAGTTTTAGACTTGCATTCAGAATTTATTCTAAATCTTGCCTTATTTAAAGATATATCTACTAAAAGGGTTGGAAAACAAGGCAGGGAGTGAGGAGTCATTTTGAAATTTCTCTGTTTGGAAACTCCATGTGTTTATAGTTCTCTTCTGTGTGACCCAATCTGGGAGGTTAGGTGCATATTGTTTATACTCAAGCAGATTGTAATGAAATTGTTTTCATGAAACCCCTAATCCAAGAAGCTCTCTATTTCAGGGTAATCTGAGAATATAAGAAATTTCACTATTATGTCCTCATTTACACCCATATCTTGTGATGGTAAATAGTATATTATTAAAATATGGATGAAGATTTTGCCAAATATATAAACTCTTTGCATCCCTTCCATTTCTTTGTCCCTGTGCAAAGGACAACTCAGGCAATTTTTCTTGACCAGGCAACTTCTAGGATATCTCTGATTGGTGACCTGAACCCTACAGGGAACCAAAGGCTGATTGGACAACTGGACAACCAATGGAGTGCTGAGTCACTTGGTAGTGGACTGTAAGGCCATGGGGCTGACTCAGGGCATTGTGGAAAGGACTGTCCCAGTTTTATTTCATTTATCAATCTTTCTGAAGGAAGGAGAAGTAAAACTGATGTAGTTATTTGATACTGAAGGGTGAACTTTATTTTGGTCCACCACAAAGGTACCCAAACCCAATGGAACTACCTTTTGCTGGGACATCATTGCTGATAACACATTTCCTATCTCCAAGGTCAGATCCATGTATTTTGAATTCTAGGTGACATCACTCTTTCTATTTCCCTATACCAGGTATCATGTGGAATCTCAATTTTCTCTAATTCCCAACCTAGGACAATTGTTAAATGAACAGTGAGGTCATGGTCTCACCTGGTAGGTGTCCAAAAAGGTATCAACAGCATTGAGAAAATTGATCACTCCTTATTACACTGCCAAGGAAATATTTTTGTTGCAATATTATAAGCTAGCACACCCTCCCAAGGAAGGCTTTCCTGTCCTGCACTGTCCCACTACAGCTGCTCGGTTTCTTTTACCCAAGTCAATAGCCCATGCTCTTTACCATCAAAAAATTTATTTTCACTTTCTGGAAGCCATTCTAATTATTGTCAATATTGATATATCCTTCAATTCCATACTCAGATTCCCTTCTAACTCTACAAAGTAACTTCAGTTCAGCTTCTTCCAAGTTTTATTATGTTCTCTTTATTCATGTTCCAGAAGAAAAATGTAGTATTCATTTCATTACTGATCCTTGATGCTACACCAAAATTATTATTCAACAACCTCACAGAATCTACTGTGTTCTTGTGGATTTTTCTGTACAGCCATGATCACTCTTGGTCTCCAATTTTATTTTAACCATTTTGCTAAGTGCCTCTGGATCATGTGAGAACTGGTCAGTTGGCTCCTCATTTTCTCCATTATCCCCAAATTCTGTCATTGCCTTTCCTCACTTCAGTGTCCAGTTTGAGTCCTTCTCACCTCACTTCAATGTCTCTCCCATTTTCCAACGCTGGTGACATAGCTTCTATATTCCCTTTTCTCCAGGCAAGTCTATTTTGGCTTTCTCACTCATTTTCCTGCATTATTATGACATACAGCCCATATTCTCTCTTTTCCTAGGACTACTGGCCCTGTCAGCTTACATGTATCTCTCCATGTTTATGATGTACTCCCTATAATCCATCTTCTCTAGGGATTTCATGTTATGCTGTCTTGTTCACATGTCCCTACATTATTGATATAAATTCCATACCCTCTGGAAAGTGAAATTCTGCCTTTTCAACCATTGTCCTTATGATTGTGATGCACATCTCATTCCCCTTCTTCTCCAGGGACAAATGACCACATTATCTTACTCATCTGTTTCTATGTTAATGATATATATCACAATCTTATTACCAGATGCAGATATGCTTTTTGTAAGTAATCCACGCGAGTTTAGAAGAGGTCAGATCTTCATGTAAAGCAGCTCTATGCATGATATCCCCAAGCAGCAGTCTTCCCTTCTGAGCACAATCTTGTGATTTAAAAATGCATCCTTCCAATTGTGGGCAAGATGGTGTTGGTTTAGGAGGGTACTCACTAGATCACTCTTGAAGGATGGCTGATTGGGGACAGGATCCTGCCTGAGGGGTCTTTCCTGGGGGTGAATGGAGTGAGAAACTTGGGGACATTGATATGGAGGGAGCTGGATGGTGAGGTGGATTGTTCAGGAAAGATTCGTGAGTTTTTCCCCTACCTGTGGTATTTGACACAGATGACTGAACCCAACCCTCAGGGATGAAGTCTGGGATGAACTGCAACTTCCACCAGCAACCCAGTGAGAGAGAGCATTCTCTGACAGTGATAAGGTTCTAGCGGAGGGTTGAGAGGGGTTTCCTATCTTTGGATTTGGCTGCCTGGAAGCTTTGGGGAACAAAATAGCTGGCTTGAAGAGGCACCAGGCTGAGGGGAGTGGTGAATCTGCTGAGGAAGTTTGATCTACCTAGCTGCACAAAGATATGCCCTGACTCCCTCCAGCAAACTGGTGAGAGGGAGCATTCTCTGAGAGTTGGAGGGTTCTGACAGAAGGTGGAGAGAGTTTTCCTCTCTGTTGGTTTGGTTGGCTGGACCTCCACATGGATTTGGGGAGCAAATAAGCTGGCTTGAAGAAGCACCAGGCTGAGGGGAGAGGAGAATCTGCTGAGGAAGCCTGATTTACCTAACAGTCTAGTGATACTGAGGCTTGGCCCCAGATGGGGCAGAATCAGCCAGTTTTATCATTCTGCACTGAGAAGCATCAGAGCTTAAGCTCCCCTGGGGAGACCAGAAAGTGGGAAGTGCTTGATTACTTTCCACAAGCCTATTTAGGTGAAGAGGGTGGTCTAGAAGAGGCCTTCTTTTGGGTCCCTTATTTCACACAAAAAAATGCAAAAAAAAAAAACAAGACAGTCATTAAAAAAAAAAGAAAAATTTTTTTAACTTAGTTTAATCGCTAAATTCTGCCTCAAAAGCTGCAGAGAAAACCTTGCAGGGCAATTGTTTGATGAACACAAGCAAGCTGAAAGGTTCCACAAGGGCCCAAGAAGGAACACTGTTCTTCCTTAGCTTTGATTGAGTGCTTGCTTCTGTGGTTGTTTGGTTTTTTCTTTGTTTATTTGTTGTCTCTTGCTTTTCTTTCCTCTTTCCTCCCACCCTTCTTTTTTCTTTAATTTTTTTTAAATTAGGTGCTGCTATCTTGTCTCTTCTTTGCTGTCTTTCTTCTACCATGATTTCCCATTTTCTGTCTATATTGATTTTGTCTCCCAGTGCTATCTCTTTTCCTTCCTTCATCTTTCTGCCTTCGGCTTTCTGTTGTGGTTCTTACATACCATGTTTTTTCATTAAGCCACAAATAAAAGGTGTCAATTTCTATTCTATCTATTCTGTTTTCTTTTTTTGTTGTTGTTATTATTATTATTAACTTTTTTCTTTCAGCCCATTCTTTACTCTCTCCCCTCATCATTCTGGTCTTCTAAATCACTATATATATTTTCCTTTATTTGGTTTCTTAGTCCATTGTAGATAATCCACATTTTTTCCTATTACCCTACACTGCCTACATGAGTTAAATATTCATTTTACTAAGTCTTATATGGACCCTATTCTAACTTTTATTAATATTACTATTATCCTTCTTCATTTCTCACATTTTTTTATTCCTCTGGCCTTAATCATTTACCTTCAAGGCAACAAAGAAAGAAGCAAGGAAATAAGATAAGAAGAACAAAGTGTCAAAAAGAAAACTTAACACACACACAAAACCACCAACTAAATAAAATTCTAGAGCAGAGAGAGAAGCTAATCAACAAAATAAACCCATCAAGATAAAAATGATGACAAGAAGGCAACAAAAAAATTACAAAACACACTGAGAAACAGGGAGACATGGACCAGTCCAATGAACAAACTAAAAACCAGGAAAAGATGTAGAACATCAAACAACTAATCAAAGCTTTCCAAACAAATTCATGGACCAACTTAATGAAGTGAAGGAAGAGATTAAGGATATTGAGAAGACACTGGGAGAACATACTGAAGAAATTGTAAACATACATAAAATGATAATGGATATTATGGTGATCAATGGCACAATCTAAGAAATTGAAAAGATGCTGGATTTACATAACAGCAGATTTGAACAGGCAGAAGAAAGAATTAGTAATGTGGAAGACAATAAATCTAAAATCAGACAGATAGTAGAACAAATAGATAAAAGTTAGAAAAAATTCAGCAGGTAATCAGGGATTTAACCAACAACACAAAATGCACAAACATATGCATTATAAGCATCACAGAAGGAAAAGAGAAGGGAAAGGGAACAGAAAGAGTGTTGAAGGAAATAATGGCTGAAAACTTCCCAATCCAGTTGAGAGAAATGGATGTGCAGATCCAGGAAGCACAGCGCA
>JAQZBX010112008.1:0-10233 GCA_029593785.1 Cabassous unicinctus
GGACTGATGGACCATGTGCAGGGAGGACTTATTTGAGTCCGACTCTGTCACTCTCAGGAGCACAGATTCCAAAGAGGAGCCCACTAATAAGGCATCAATCTCTGGGGCTATCCCCACTTTTAGAGGACCTGGGTGTCTCCAGAGCCCTCAGGAGCCCCTCTGTGTGGGGTGATAGCCACTTTGGTGTTTTATGAGACCTTACTGAGGTGTGCGTAAGCATTACCTCTGGGATGAACTCCTGTCTCTCTTTGAAGTCTCTTACCCACATAAACTCATTTCTGTTTACTCTTTCCCCCTTTTATTCAAGGTCTTTTTCCAATCATGTTGCCAGTTGGCACTTGGTATTAATCTCTCATTGCTAGGGAGGCTCATCCCCAGGAGTCATGTCCCACATTGGGGGGAAGGTAATGCATTCATATGCTGAGTTTGGCTTAGAGAGAGGCCACACTTGAGCAACAAGGAGGTTCTCAGATGGCAACCCTTAGGCACCCCATAACAGTAGGTTAAGTTTCAATTACATGAGCAAAGACTCACAAGGCTAGTCCTCAATAACAGGAACTGACAGGAGTCTCCCGAGAGTATGGGTGCTGGTTAATAGGATAGGGCAGACCAGTGTGTCAAGCTCTCAGTACTGTTGCAAGTAACTATGAATCTTGTCCTTCAAGGAGTGAAGCCTGGTGTTTGCTGTGGGTCCTGAGGGATGGGGCAGGGAGGAACAGAAGAGATGGAACAGGGGAAATTTTGGGGGACATGGATGTGGTCTACATGATCTTGCTATGATGGATACAGGCCATGTTGAATTGCATGAAAGTTTATAAAAGGGTATGATCAAAAATGTAAACCATAATGAAAACAATTTACCATGGTTTGTAGCTATGTTTCAATATTTGTACATCAGTTGTATCCAACTTACTAGCCACATACAATATGTTATTAATAGGGAAAGGGGAAAAGGAGGGAGGGTGTTGGTTATATGGGATTCCCCTGTATTCAGTAGGTAACTTTTCTGTAACCTAAAACTTCTCCGAGGAAAAAATGAAAAAAGTAAGACACTGGGGTAATAAATGGAAGAAAATATCACTGTACATATAGGAAAGAGATTTTACAATGATGACAGGCAAAATGTCCAAATATTTTTAAAAATATTTTCCATTATTTTCATTATCCCAAATTTGTATTGATTCATTTTTCTTTAAAAATTTTTTGTACTTTATTTCTTATTTTTAAAACTATCATTGTTATTTCATTTTCTTATTAAGTGTATCAGGCAATTTTATTGGCTTGATTATTGAAGAAGGTTTGGCTCACAGAAGGGTTAGAACTGTGGCAGGGGAGGATGCTTGGTGCGGGTGTCAGTAATGGGGGATAAATGAGAGGAAGTTCACCTGGGCTTATATATAAGGCATATAAATTTGTTCAAATGTTCATGGGACATTGTAATGGTGGATTGAGTTTCACACAACCGAAGGAATATCAAATTCCCATCCTGGGGAGATCTGCCACATTCTCTAGTGGATAAGCAAGAATCCCCCGAGTACAGAGGCAATGACTAGTGAAGGAGGATGGTCCATTGATGGGTCCTTGATATTGACTGTGTGTATGAACCTTCACTTTTGAAATTGAAACTTAGCCTAGTATTATAGGGTGCCTAAGATTTGCCTCCTGAGACCCTCATTGCTGCTCAACTGTGGCCTCTCTCAAAGCCAAACTTAGCATATAAATACATTACCTTCCCCCAGCATGGGACATGACTCCTGGTGATGAGCCTCCCTGGCACCGAGGGATAAGTACTAGCACAAACTAGCAATACACCTGGAAAAAGACCTTGACCAAAAGGGGGAAAAAGTAAAGACAAATGAGTTTATATGGTAAGAGACTTCAAAGTGAGTCAATTCTTAGGTTACTCTCATGCACTTCTCAGCAGGATTTCATTGACTGCCAAATATACAGACACTAAAATCAGGGCAGTTAGCTCAGAAATTTGGTGACTTCCAGTAGGCTCTACTTTGGAATTGATGCTCCCCAGAGTGAAAGGCTTGGATTCAGATGTGGTTTCCCTACACATGGCTCTTCTGTCCATCTATTTCAACCTATATTTAGTAGGAGAGTTGGTAGATGTATATTCACGAGACTTAAATTTTGGGTTGTCCATGTGCCAGCTTGGCCCTGAAACTCAATGGTGGTGCAACACCTATTCTCCAGTTTATTGGTCTCATCCAGAAAAAGTAACATGCAGGTGATGACGGAGAACTACCATACCAAGGAACCAAGAGAGTCTACAACTGCAAGCAAGCAGATGGGATCACAGCCACCTCTCAATTACAGGTGGAGTGGACATCACCATCCCAGAATCCTCAGGATTGGGGAATGAACTATGGACTAAAGAAGACTTACTGGTATTCTACTATACACTTATTGTGATTCTGGCAATGGAAGAAATTATATCACTGATGTGCAGGCAGGGGCTACTGGAGGTTCTGAAGGCAGGGAGAGGGAAATACAGAGGTAATACGTGGCCATGTTTGGGACTTGGGTATTGTCCTGAATGACATTACAAAGACAGATACAGGCCATTATAAATCATGCCATAATCTAGGGAATTTGGTGGGAGAGAGTTTAAAGTACAAGGTATATTTTAATTCACCTTTATTAGCAATGATTCAGAACATGTTCATCAATTTCAATGACTATATCTTACTAACAAAGGATGTTGTTAATGTGGGAAAATGTGAGAGGTGGGAAGAGCAGGGCATAAGGAAATCACCTATATTTTTTATGTGACATTTGTTTACTCTAAGTATCTTTAAAAAATAAAATATAACTTGAAATAAATGGGCTAACGATCGAGTGGACATTTCTCCAATAAAGACAAACAAATTGCCAGTAAGCACAAGAAAAGATGCGTAACATCATTAGCCAAGAGGAAAGTGAAAATCAAAACCAAAGTGAGATATCACTTCACAAGCATGAATATGAAATTAGTTGTTTTTTAAATTAAAAAGCAGAAAAATAACGTGTTGGTGAGGATGCATAGAAACTAGGACCCTTGTACATAGACTGTGGGAATTTAAAACGGTGCAGTTGGCATGGAAAACAGTAAGCTATTAGTTAATAATGCATCAGAGAATTACCGTATGACAAAAAATTACACTTTTAAGTCTATTCCCCAAAGAAAGGAAAACAGAGATCCAAACAGACACTTGCACACCAATGTTCATAGCAGCATTATTCACAAGAGCCAAAAGAGGGAAGAAACCCAAGTGTCCATCAACAGATGAATGGCCGAAAGATATTTAGTATGTCCAGAAAGTAGAATGGAGTTCTCATACATGCTGCAATAGGGATGAACCTTGAAAATGTTGAGAGAAATAAAGTCAGACACAAAAGGGTAGTATTGAATGTTTCCACTTATGTGTGATATCTTGAATAGGCAACTTCATAGAGACAGAAGTAGAATACTAATTACCAAGGTATGAGGGAAAGGGGAATCAGGATTGTTGAGATGGACAGGAGTTATGTCCCGAAGTTCACTGAAGGCAAGGAGAGAAGGGGACTGCCCCCCAACTTCTTCCACAACTTTTGACATTCCCTCCCTTCCTGGTCGCAGTATACACAACTCTGCACCCAAAAAAGGAACTGACAGGTTCACCTCCAGAAACGAGATTCTAGAAGTTCCTAGATCTGATCACCCATCTAGGGTACACAAGAGGGTCATGGGCACCTGATTATTTCAACCCACAGTTAAGGGAGTTGATACGGTTGTCCTGAAAACTCAGGCTCAACTCAGCCTTCAGCAGCACACTGTTCCTCTGTCTCCAACACAATGGGGCCAGCAACTGCATGGGCTCTCTATCTCAAGGGTGTGAGATTCAATTATTTACAGCAATATCATTGAATGTGATTAGATTAAACTCCCCAATCAAAAGATACAGGCTGATAGAATGGATAAAAATACATGAGCCATCCATATGCTGCTTACAAGAAACTCATCTTAGATCCAGGGACAAAAACTGACTGAAAATGAAAGTTTGGAAAAAGATACTCCATGTGAATAGTAACCAAAAGAGAGCAGGGGTAGCTATGCTAATATTGGGCAAAACAGACTTTAAACGCAAAAAAGTTATAAGAGATACAGAAGGCCATTGTATATTAATAAAAGGGACAATCCCCCAAGAAGATATAACAGTCGTAAATATCTATGCACCTAACTGGGATGCCCCAAAATATATGAGTCAAACTGGCAAAACTGAAGGGAGAAATAGACATCTCTACTATAATCGTTGGATACTTCGACACCCCATTCACATCATTAGATAGAACAACTAGACTGAAGATGAAAAATGAAACAGAGAACTTCAACAATATGATAAGTGAGTTAGACCAAACAGACATATACAGAAAGCTGCATCCAACTCAGCAGGTTATACATTCTTCTCAAGTGCCCTTGGATCTTTCTCCAGGATAGACCACATGTTAGGGCACAAGGCAGATCTCAATAAATAGAAAAAATTCAAATTATACAAATTACCTTCTCAGATCATAATTGAATGAAACTGGAAATAAATAATAGATGGGGAAAAAGTAAATTCACAAATGTGTGAAGGCTAAACAACACACTCCTAAACAATCAGTGGGTCAAAGAAGAAAATGCAAGTGAAAGCAGTAAATAAATTAAGAGGAATGAAAACGAGAAAACAACTTATCAAAATTTATGGGATACAGCGAAGGCAGTCTTGAGAGGAAAATTTATAGCCCTAAATGCTCATATTAAAAAAGAAGAAAGACTAATCTCAAAATTTACCTGAACAACTAAAAAAAACAACAACAAAAAAACCTGCAAACCAATCCCAAAGCAAGGAGAACAGAAAAAGATACAATAAAGACTACAGCAGAAATCAATGAAATTAAAAAAACAAATAATAGAGAAAATCAACAAAACCAAAAGCTGGTTCTATGAGATCAATAAAATTGGCAAACCCCTACCTAGACTAACAAAGAAAAAGAAAGAGAGAAGATGCAAATAAATAAGATGAAAAATGAAAGGGGCAGGGAGTTACGGCTGACCCCACAGAAATAAAAGGAATTATAAGAGGATATTATGAGAAACTGTATGTCAACAAACTAAGCAACCTAGATGAAATGGATAAATTCCTAGAAATGCACAACCAACCTACACTTATGCTACAAGAAATACAAGAACTTAACCAACCAATCACATTTAAAGAGATTGAATCCATCATCAAATATCTCCCAGCAAAGAAAAGTCCAGGACCACACGGCTTCACAGGGGAATTCTACTAAGCATTTAGTAAAAAATTAACACCAATCCTGTTTAAACTCTTCCAAAAAATTGGAGAGAAGGGAAAATTACCCAACACATTTTATGAGGCTAGCATCACCCGAATACCAAAGTTAGAAAAAGATACTATGAGAAAAGAAAATTACACACCAATTTCTAGTGAACATAGATGCAAAAATTCTCAACAAAATACTTGCAAATTGAATCCAGCAGCATATCAAAAGACTTATATGGGATATGGATGTGACTCAAGTAATTGGGCTCCCATCTACCACATAAGCGGCCCTGGGTTCAATTCTCATGGTCTTCTGGTGAAGCCAAGCTGGTGCACATGGCGCAAAGAGCTGACAGCCTGCACTGCATGGATAATTAGCACAGTAACTTACACAACACAGGCAGGCAAGCAGACACAGATAACCGCACAGCGAATGTTACAGTGAGCACAAGTGGCAAGGTGGTGGGATAAATAAATTTTTTAAAAACTAAAAAAATATATATATATAAATTTAAAAAGACGTATATATCACGAAAAAATGGGATTTATTCCTGGGTTGCAAGGCTGGTTCAATATAAGAAAATCAATCAATGTAATAGACCACATTAACAAATTGAAGGAAAAAAACACATGATCATCTCAATCGATGCAGAAAAGGCATTTTACGAAATCCAGCATTCTTTTTTAAAACACTTTAAAAGATAGGAATAGAAGGAAAAGTCCTCAATATGATACAAGGCATTTATGAAAAACCCACAGCCATCCTCATACTCTATTGGGAAAGGGTGAAAGCTTTCCCTCTAAGATCCAGAACAAGAGAAGGATGCCCACTGTCACTATTGTTATTTAATATTGTACTAGAAGTTCTAACTAGGGCAATTAGACCAGAAAAAAAAATTGAAAGCATCCAAATAAGAAAAGAGGAAGTAAAACTCTCACGATATGCGGTTGACATGATCCAGTATTTAGAAAATTCTGAGGTATCCATGACAAAGCTACTTTAACTAATAAATGAGTTCAGCAAAGTGGGAGGATACAAGATCAATATGCAAAAATCAGTAATGGTTTTGTACACTAGTACTGAATAATCTGAGTAGGAAATCAGGGGAAAAATTCCATTTATAATAGCAACAAAAAGACTCAAATACCTCAGAATTAATGTAACCAAAGTAGTACAGGACCCATATGCAGAAAACTACAAAACAATACTAAAAGAAATTTAAAAAGACCTAAACAAATGGGAAGACATTCCGTGCTCATGGATTGGAAGACTATACATTGTGAAGATGCCACGCTTACCCAAATTGATTTTTTTGATTCAATACCATGCCAATGAAAATTCCAACAGCCTACTTTACAGAATTAGAAAAGGCAATTAACAATTCACTTGGAAGGGAAATTGCCCCCAAATAGCCAAAAGCAGTAAAAAGGAGAAGCAACATGGGATGAATTGCACTGCCTGACCTTGAAACATATTACAAAGCTATAGTGGTAAAAACAGCATGGTACTGGCATAAAGATAGATACATTGATCAGTGGAACAGAATTAAGAGTCCTGAAATCAACTCTCACCTCTACTCTACAGCCAACTGGTTTTTAACAAACCAACCAAGTCCATGTTGATGGGAAAAAACATGTCTTCAACAAATGGTGCTGGGAGAACTGGATATCCATAACCAAAAATTGAAAGAGAACCCCGAAGTCACTTGCTATGCAAGAATCAACTCAAAATAGATCAAATACCTAAAGATAAAAGCCAAGAAATGACTAGAAGAAAATGTAGTGAAATATCTTCAAAACTTTGTAAGAAGGTGGTGGTTTCTTGGACCTTACATCCAAATCATGTGCTACAAAAGAAAAAATAGATAAATGGGACCTCCTCAAAATTAAACACTTTTGCACCTCACAGGACTTTTTCAAAAGCATGAAAAGGTGGTCGACTCAATGGGAGAAAATATTTGGAAATCATATGCCCCATAATGGTTTAATATCTAGGATATATAAAGAGTTGTTAAAACTCAACAATAAAAAGTAAAACAACCCAATTAAAATAGGGCAAAAAAAAAACACATAAAAATGCACAATATCACTAATGATTAGGGAAATGCAAATCAAAACTACAATGAATGCAAATATTCTCGCTGTCTTGATTTTGTGATAATCAGGATAAGGTAAACATTCACTATATTAGAAACCAGGCATGTGTCCCCAGACCTAGTTTTCTCCCTAGTTCTGGTTTTTAGAATGTTGGTGATAAAATAAGCCTGATTTATTATATGACCATCTTGTATGGGAAAAAACTGTAATTATGGGTATATTTGGTTAACCTTAAGAGATATAGCTGGGGGACAGATGTGGCTCAGGTGGTTGGGCGTGCGTCTCTCATATGGAGGGACCTGGGTTTGACCCCCGGGTCCCCCCGGTAAAAAGTTAAAAAGAGAAAAATACAGAAGGCATGTGGACCACAAGTACCCATGCGTGGGTGAGCTGCCAGACCCTGCGAGTGGGTGAGCCACCAGGTACCATGTGCAGGTGTGCTGCCAGGCCTAGCAAGTGGTTGAGCCATCAAGCCCCATGCACGGGTGTGCCTCCAGGCCCCGCGAGTGGGTGAGCCCTCAGGCCCCATGTGCTGGTGCACCGCCATGCCCTGTGAGCAGTTGAGCGGTCAAGCCCCATCCGTGGGTGAGTCACCAGGCCCCGCAAGCCACACCGCAAGATGAGGACATAACAGGAGAGTGACACAAGGGAATGCCGAGACGAAATGTGTCGAAAAATCAGGAACTAAGGTGATGCAGGCTGTTGGAAGCCTCTCTCCCACATCGGAGATTCTGAGGATTGAATCCCAGTAAAGACAGGAGGAGAAGGATGAGAAAAGAGGGCAGGAAACAGACACAGAGAATTGCCCAGCAAATGGACAAGGAACAGCAAAAACAGGGAGGGGGAGTGAAAATGGATAAAAGTAAATAAATGAATTAATAATTAAAAATGTATAGGGGAGGAAGATACAGACTATAGTTAGTACTAATACTTTCATGATGCTCTTTCATGATTTGTTAAAAAATGTTCACAACAGTGCAGGGTGTTTGTGTGTGGGGGGGCAATGTGTGAGATCCCTGTATGATGTTATGTGTGTTTGTTTTGTAAGATTACGATGTTTACTGAACACTTATATTTTATTTATGTTCATGTATGATTGATATACTTCAAGAAATTGTTTTTAAAAAAACTACAATGAAATATAAATTCACACCTGTCAGAATGGCCACTATTAAAGAGACGAGGAACTACAAGTGTTGGAGAGGATGTGGAGAGATAGAAACACTTATTCACTGTGGTGGGAATTCAGAATGGTACAGCCACTGTGGAGGACTGTTTGGCAATTCCTAAAGAAACTGAGTATAGACTGGCAACGTGTAGTAGTTTGGTATTATTTATGAATTCCAAAAATAGCTATTAGATTGTTTGTAAACTCGTCTGTTCCTCTGGACATATTAGATTGTATTGGATACAGAGGTTCCACTTTTGCTTGATTAAATTTGATTAAGATTTTGATTGGGCCATGCCAGTAGGATGTTGAGTCCCTGACCCCTTGGTGGTCAGGGACTCAGAAAGAAAATGACATTGCAGAGGAAACACTTGGAGTTTTTGAGCTGGAGCCCTGGGAAGTAAACACACACGAGAAGAACACAGAGCAGTAGAGAAAGCTCCATAGACACAGCAGAGGACCCGGGAAGAGAGAAAATCTGATCATCCACAGTTGACTTTGTAGAGAGAACAGAGCAGCTGAGCTCGAGGGGGAACAAGTCCAGGGAGAGAAATGAGAATTATCCCAGCGTACAGATGATATCAAAAGAAGCTGGGACCACAGAGCTTTAAGAGGAAGAGGAAGCCTGAACCCTGGCAGCAATTGGCAGCCATCTTGCTCCAACACATGGCAACAGACTTTGGTGACAGAAGTAACTTACACCTTATGGTCTGCTAAATCTGAGCTTCTACGCCCAATAAATACCATTTATAAAACCCAACAGATTTATGGTATTTTGCATCAGCAACACTTTGGCTGACTAATACACCACATTCCCTGTAATGCCACAACTGGGTATATACCCAGAAGAACTGAGAGCAATGACAAGAATAGACATCTGCACACTGGTGTTCATAGTGGTGTTATTCACAATTGCCAAAAGTTGGAAACAACCCAGGTATCCATCAAATGATGAATGGATAAACTGTTGTGTATTCACACCAGGAACTATTATGCAGCTGAAAGAAGAAATGATGTTGTAAAGCATATGACAACATGGGTAAACCTGGAGGACATTATGTTGTGTGAAGCAAGCCAGACACAAAAGGACAAATACTGTATGATTGTGTTACTATGAACCAAATATATTGTGTAACATATTGTATGATTCAAAAAAATTTTGTACATGTATCCATTACATTTATTTGAGAAATGTATGTTTTTATTCAACTGTTTATTCTTTTTCTTTTTAAATTTTTGTTTGTATTTTCAATTAATAAATGTACAGAATAAACTTTAATAAAAAAGGATTTATTGAGAAATGTGGGGAAAGAACATAGCTTACTGAGAAATAGGAGAGCAGTACAAAAATAAACACTGATTTGATGCAGGTTCCTCTAGGCAGAGAGAGCAAGTTGGCTTGTGCCATTACCTTTGTTAAACTATTAATTACTCCATCCCTTGCTAATGCTAAGGGTAGGGGCCCCAGCTGTTATTGGCTACCCCAACAATGGTAGGGGCCATAGGTGAGGCCTGTATCAAATTCCCAGGCCAAGGGGAAGCTCCAGAAAAATATCCCAACTGTGAACTCAAGGTCAAGGTCTCAGCTGGGTTTGCCTGTCCGCCATGTCCTGGCTCCTTTTTACTTCATTTACCTGTCCTAACCTGCCGCAGTTATACCACAGACCTCAAGTG
>JAQZBX010112009.1:0-10234 GCA_029593785.1 Cabassous unicinctus
ACAAAATGTATAATGGCTTGTATCCATCATTGGAATATCATTCTCTGCTCCCCTTTAAGGTAAAACTCTTTCAGAGAGGGTTGTCAATACTTCCTCTCCACTTCCTTTCCTCCCATTTTTCCTTGCACTTACTCTAGTCAGGCTTTTTGATTCCTCATCCATTGAAACAGTGCACAGTGCCTGTCAAAGTCAGTAGCTGGCACCACATTGCAAGAGTAAATGGTCCATTCTCGGTTCTCATTTTACTTGACCCATCAGCAACATTTGACATAATCACTCTTTCCTCACTTTGTTCACTTGGCTTTGAGGATGCATTCTCCTACCGCATTGCCCAGTTCTTCTTATTCTTTCTCCTCATCATTTTTACCAATAAACACCAGGAGTTGTCAGTACTCAGTCCTTGGTCTTCTTCTCCATTTACACTCACTTCCTTTATGATTTCAACCCTATGGTGTTTTGTTTTTTTTTTTAACAAATGCAACATTTACTGAGGACAAAAGAAGCCAGTTGGCATGGAGGCCCAATTTCAATTCATCAAACTTCAGTTGAGGATGGAGAATGGCGGGGTGGCCAGCCTTGAAGTCACCCTCCCAGGGAGGAACCAGCTCTGGGAGAGGGGGGGCTGTCAGACAGCCCTGTGGTTTTATATGTCATTTAAAAGGACCCGGTTTTTCTATAGCACAGAAATCACTTCTAAATGTATATCTCTGGCCCAATCTCTCTCCTGAACTCCAAATGCTTATTTATAATCACTTGACTTTTCTTCTTGGATGACTAATAGACATCTCAAGTTTATCTGGACTGACTTTCTGCCTGCAACACACTTGACCTTCAGTGTTCCCCATCTCTGTTGTTGGCAGCCCCATTCTTCCAATTGTTCAGAACAAAAACCTTGAAATTATCCATAACTCCTCTTTTTCTCACACTTCACATCTAATCTGTCAGCAAATCGTGATTTGTTTATCCTCAAAATATATCCAGAATCGGACCAATTCTCACTAATACAACCCTGATCCTCAACACCATCTTTCTTCCTAGCTAGTTCCCTTGATTCGGCTCTGGCCCTGGCCCTGGCCCTGCCCCTGCCCCTATTCAAGTCTATATTTCACCCATCAGCCAGAACAGTTCTTTTAAAACATTAGTCAGATCATACCCTTCATTTGCTCATAACTTTCCAGTGGTATCTCATCTTATTCTGAGTAAAATCTGAACACCTTATAAGGGCCTATGGCCTTATCCCAAACTAGCTCTCTGGACTCATTTCCTACCATTCCTTTCTATCTTACTCAATTTAAATCACCTTGGTTTCCTTGTTGTAGACTAGGCTCTTGCCCATCCCAATGCCCAAAATGCACTTCTGCCAGATGGACTGGCTTATTCAGTTCTTTTCTTCAGGTTTCTGATAGGCTGGGAGACCTATTTAACACACAAAGAAAAGACTAAACGATCCATAATATATAAAGATTATCAAATAACCAATAAGAAAAAAATGAAAATAGCAAATAGGAAAATGAGTAAAGATATGAACAGGAAATCCAGATACAAAATTTAAAGTATCAACAGTACTTTAATGCTATGTTCCACCTTTCTTGTAACTGCCTGTTACTGGAGGACGAGTTAAAATTTAAATAATCATCCATACAATGAAATACTATTCATCCGTTTAATCAAATAATGTAGATCCTTGTATACTTATATGGAAATCATGATATATTGTTAACTAAAAAAAACCCATGGCAGAACAATATGTGAATTATGAGCTAATTTATCTTACTACGTCTTAAGTATGTATTTGTTTTGTACATCATCATATGTTGCTTTGAGGTTTTTCCTATGATGATATCAGTTACCAAGACTCATTTGATGAGTGCCATTGTAGGAATAAATTGGATTCTGTGACTTTGGTGATCATTCCTTGGTCCTGCCATTTTTCTATGAAGAGAATTTATCAATTTTTAGCTATTTGGAATTTGTATCCCACATAATTCCTAAAGAACTTGTGGAGTTTTATAATAAAGACATTGTAAATAATTGAATAATTAAAAAAATAGAATGAAGAAGAAATGTCTGAACCATATTGAGGCAAGAGATACAAGGATGTACTTATTTTTATGCTTGATCATTCAGTTTATTTCTAGACTTCTTGGCAATGAAGGCAAAAAGGGAAATAAATAAAAAATAAGAACAAAATTTCTTAGACAGCTTGCCTACCCCAGCAGAATTGAGAGGCTCAATTGTATTAATGGAAGTAAAAATGCTTCACACAATGTAAATGCTGTATAAATGTAAGGAATTGTTTCAACTGAATACAGAAATTCTTAACTGATCTTTCTTTGGGAAACTACTAAATGGGCCTTTCTTTGGCCACAAATAACCTTTTATGAATATAGTATTATGGAGAAAATCTTTCTAGAAGCTTTTGGGCTTATTCTTACAGCTACTCACCAAACTGCCTTTGCAGAAGTGCTCTTTCTACCAGTAGCTGTGTTATGTCCAATTCTATCAGGGACTAACTGGCACAGTAAATAAAATGTTCTTGAGGGAGAAACCAGGGATTTGCATAGTCATTTAAATGAACATAATTTATGGATAAAGTTTGTCAAGTTTAAACATTAGTGATTATCCCCAAACCCTTGTGCTTGAGACTTAAAATACACCACAGAGTTAATATCATAGTGTTTGTGACTTCATTTCTGGTGGGTATACTTAGGTATGTTGGCATCACTTGAGACTATCGATTAGGAAATTCAATCAGCAGAAGAGGCAACCTAGTTAGATCTTTGCTTGATTATTAGTCATTTTCTTCTTTCAACATGAAGTTCCCAAGAGACATTCTACAGTTTTGAAAGGAACATACTTAATGATGATTGAAGCAGCTAAGAGCTTTTTAAAAAAACTGTACAAACTCATTAGAAAAGGTTTGCCTGACTAGCATAGTTTCTGGAGACAGTTTGACTGTTTAGACTTCCTTCTCTCCCATTCACCAGCTGGATGTGACCTTGAACAAGGACCCTAATAATTCTGTGACTCAGATTTCTCCTATGTAAAATTGAAACAATAATAAAATTGAACATTAAATGAGGCAATACCTAAAATGGGCTTAGAATGGTACCTGGCTGCTAGTAGTCAATAAATGTTAGCTAGTAGTAACAGTAGTATCACATGGGTCAGAAAACCATAGGCTGTGCTCCAGAAGCCTTCTCTCTCTCAGGCCAGGAGGCTAGGACATGCTATTTTATCTGCTTTGTGTCAGAACATTTTCTCCAAAGGAAGCTCGCCAAAGATACTGGAATCTATAATTGGTTTGCAGAATCTTCCTCTAGAAAGGAAGATTGAGAAGAGCCAGAGAAGTTTCTTGGAGACAACCAGAGATGAAAAAAAAATCATCCAGTCCACAACACAGGCATAGCACTTAAAATGTGAGAAAAAGGCACAGGTTAAGAGACTGGCAGAGGTAGACCGGAACAGGGGCAAAATTGGGAATGATGGGATTGCACTTGCTGTTATTTAAGGAGCTTTCAGCTCTCCTTTATACCCAGGATCTGGATGGGTTAGATTGGCTTAAAAGTGCAGGGTTAGTGCTATTTCTTCTGATAGATGTCTTCTGCACTTCGATTTAGTAAAAAGAGAGAATGACAACTTGGGGGTTTAGGAAAGTGAAGGCAAAGCATGTTTATTTAAAGATCAGGAAATTTTAGCATGTTTTTAGGCAATAGAAAACCAGTTGATAACTAAGTGCCAGAAAAAAAGAGAGAACTGATGTCATAAGTTCTTACAGGAGGCAGGAGTAAACATGTTCCAGGTTAAATATGGTGTGATTAATCTTAGAATGGAAGAACTGCTCTTGTTTTGACAGTGCCGGGAAGAATAAAAAGATGAGTGAACATATAGGGAAGTTGTGAATTGAAGTGAGAAGGTGAAGAAAGTGTCTCTGGATACCTTCCATCCAAGTAAAATAAATATTTATTTAATGTCAGTTCCTCCTAGTGGCTTGGCAGTCAAGTGGAGAGGTTTGGAAAAGCAGCTGCATGTGATAAGAAGGATGAGGGATTGCCGAGCATAAGGGGAGACCTAGCTGAAATTAAATAGCATGAGTCTACTGTGGATGCAGTCAAGTTTCCAGTGGAATCAATGTTTTTCTCCAACTCAGTATTTTGCAGAGGTTTGCACTTACTTGCAGTTTTTCATCTGGCTCATACAGAAATAAAAGTTGAGTAAATCGCTGGAGTTTAAAGTCCCAAGGAGAGGATAAAGACAAATTGAGTAAAAAATGAGAGTCCATGGGGAAAGAGTTTAAGAATAAAAGTTAAAAGGAATTAAAAATCTTAATGACTTTTTTTTTGGCTTTCGCTGATTATTTTATATTGCTCTACTTTAGGAACTTAATTAGAATACTTAAAAAGAATTGCAAAAGAAATTAGTTTCTCAGATAGTTTATGTACTAAGTTATAATTTTTCCTTAAAAAGGAGAATGATTCATATAAGCCATCTGTTTAAATGTATTTTTTATCAAGTAAAGAAAGGATTGTAAGAATAATTGAACCCTTAACAACAAGTAGAGAATGGTATATGAGTAAATACCTGAGAACAGATTTTAGACAGTTCTAAAAACTTACATAAAGTTTTATAAAGTACATAAACTTAAATATGTACTTTGGAAATATGTCTACCAAGTTTTAGTGAACTTTTAATCTTAAATGTAAGTGCAATGATCTTTCCTGAAAAGTTTAATTGATTCTGTACCCATCTCTCTTCTAATGGCTGCAGGTGGTACAAAAGGTATAGTAAGACCTCGACCTTGTGATCATAGGTCCACAGTCTAATTGGGAAGACAAAACCAACGTGCATGAAACAGATCATGACCACCTGATGTGTGATCTATGGTATCGACAATAAATGCAATAGATATTAAAATAATCCTTTACATGTTCACCTTGTAACAAATGCCTCTCATATATATCTCATTTCTTTGTCACAACAAACCTTAAAGGTAGTAATCCACTCACCACTGCTGAGTAATAAACTACTTCACATATTAGTGACATAAAACAACCCTTTTCTCCTGCTCAAAGATACCCTGGGTAAGGAATTTTACCAGGGCTTGCCTGGGCATTGCTCAGATCCATGGGGTGGTGGGGGGGTATCTCTTATGTAGTTGCTATCACATGTTGATTGGGCTTAAGTCTTCTGAAGGTTCCACTAAGCTCAATGTCCAACATGGCCCACTCCTATGGCTGGCAGTTTGATGTTGGCTGTTGGCTGTGATCTCAGCTGGGACTGTCAATTAGACAACCTACACTTGTCCTCTCCTTGTAGCCTGGGCTTCCTCACTGCTTGGTGTCCCCAGGGTAGTCAAACTTTTAACATGACAGCTCAGAGCTCCAACACAAGAACACCAACCAGAGAAGGTGGAAGCTGCATGGTCTTTTATGACTTAGCCTTGAATGTCACACAGCATCCCTTCTGCTATACTTTATTGGTTGAAGCAGGAACAAACCTGCTCAGGTTCAAGGTTAGGTGCTATAGACCCTATCTCTAGATGGAAAGAGTGTCAAAGAGTTTGTGGCCTTTTAAATTTTCAACAGCCCCAAGTAGTTATTATTATCCTTATTTACAGATGAGGAAACCAATGCTCAAAAAGATTAAGTAACTTTCCTAGCATCAGAAACCCTGGCCCTTTGATGCCAGCTCCTGTACTCTTGCCACTACACTATTCTTTATCCCTGAGAAGTCAGTATTGGCAATAGTAGTAAGAAAAGGCTTTGGGGAGGAGTTAGAACCTTGAGTGTGACCATAACAGATAAGGTCTATCAGGTTAGACAGCAGAAAAAATGGAAGGAATGCAAGACAGAGAAGATAGCAGGAACATGATTATAGAGATAACTCACTCAATACACCTAATATAAGTTAACACATTCTTAGTAAACTTACTCTTTCCACTGTATTCCTTGACTCAGTGATTGGGGGAACCATATATTCAGGCACTCAAGCCAGAACACTGGGAGTCCTTCTTTCCTCCTTTCTCTCCATTATTTTCTACATCATGTTAGCACTAAGTCCTGCCGATTTCAACCTCTTTGTTGAACTCTAAAATATGTCCTTGACTCTCTATATCTTTCCTACTTTAGGACTTATAATATCCTTCTTCTATACTAGAGGTTGGCACACCATGGCAAATCTGGCCTGCTGCCACCTGTTTTTGTACAGGCGACAAGCTAAGAAGGCTTTTACATTTTAAAATGGTTGAAAAAATCAAAAGAAAAATGATATTTTGTGATACATGAAAATTTTATGAAATTCAAATTTTGTTGTCAATAAGTAAAGCTTTATTGAAACACAACCATGCCCATTCATTTATATATTGTCTATGGCTACTTTCCTACTACAAGGGTAGACTTGAGTAGTTGCTACATAGACTGGCCCACAAAGTCTAAAATATTTGCCAAGTGTCCCTTTACAGAAATATTTGTCCACCTCTGTTTTCAAGTACTGCAAGAGTATCCTAAGTGGTTTCCCTGCCTGTGGTCTTATCCTGCAACAAGCCAATTTCCACACTGAAGCCATAGTGATCTATGTATTAAACTTGTCTAACCCTTGGGTTGCCTAAAGAATCAAGGATGAAATACAATTGTTTTGGCTTGACATACAAGGCCTTTCTTGATATGATGCCTACTTACTTTTTCAGCATTATTTTTAGCCACATCCTTTCTTGAACTTTATTTTCAGTATTAATGAAATGATTGTAATTTGCTGCACATTCCATGAAGTTTTATGCCTTCAATCATGGGATTCTTTCATCCTGGAATCATTTTACCTACTAGCCCTTCAAGGCTCAGTTCAGTTCTAAATTCTTCTGGGAAGCGTTTCCTGTCACTTCATCCTAAGGCCATACCCACAGCCAAGTGAGACAAGTTGGGAGGCAGTTGTAAATATATTATATGATGAAGAGACCGCACAATATGATGGAAATTCTAGTGGACAGCATTAGGAAATTTTGAAAGAATAAATGATAGCTCTTGTTAATGTGGACATAGAGAATAGAAGACAGGAAAGTGTGAAGATGTATCCAAGTTATCTTGCCTGGGGAACTAGAATAATGATGACACCTTGACAACAAACGAGCCTTTGATCAACTGGCCATACCACCATGCCCAGAACAAAAGAATGTTCAATATTGCCTGAATTCTTTTGATAACTAAATGGTTGGAAAGGGAAAGAAAAGTTATGTTTGAGGAAAAGATGGATTTCATTTTGGACATATTAAGTGAGTAGGACAATGTGATGCCCAAGCAGAGATCTTGTTGCTATTTAAAATCGTAAGTCCAAATCATGAATAAGAGGCTAAGAATACATGCTTCCAGAGGGCAGGAACTATACTTCTCTTATCCAGACCTCTTATTTTCCATGCCTAACACAGAGCCTAGCATATACTAGGCCAGTGGATCTCAACCTCATCAGGGAATGAGAAACACATGTGGAATGTTTTGGTTTGTTTGTCTTTGTTTTAATACAGTTGTCTAGGCCCCATAAAATTCTTATTGAGTCAGAATTTGTAACGATGGGGCTCAGACATTTCTAGCTCTTAAAATCTCCACAGATAATTATAATATACAAAGTTAAGAATTGTAATAGGCACTCTGTAAACATTTATTGAATACATGAAAGATTGACTCCATTCCCTCATTTTGCCTCTAGAATGGGAAGAAAGGCAAAGGATTTTTTCTGATCTAACTATAATATAGGGAGAGGGGATCTACATGGAAAGTATGGCAATGACTGTAAAAAGGAGAATAAAATACCAACAAAAATGAGTGAAAGAAAAGAGCAAAGTTTTAAACGGAAGTCTCTTCTCATCATATCTCTATTTTTTAGAAAAAAGGAGATGATTTCATAAAAGTTTGATATATTTTCATTTCCACTGATGCATAGCAGGTCAGGCCTGAGGGTATGGATGAAGCATCAAGCATCACAATGCTATCACCATTACTGTTGACTCCATGCAAAATGCTCACCTTCTGTTCATGGGCCCAATATATCATCTTTATTATGTGTATGGTAGGATAGGCATCTCCCACATACTAATAGTAATCTATTCCTAAACATCAGATGTTCAGCCTGAAAACATTAACCAGGAGCCTAATCCCCAATAATTTATTCTTAACTAATTTACTTTTTAATAATGAATTATTTTAAACTACACATAGACATCTTGACATTCTATACCTAAATACTTTGGTGCAAAAGTATTATATTATATTATGTTATATATAATATAATACTAAAAATTATATTTTATTATGGGGCCAATTAGCACTATAGCACATTACAACATTAATAATTCTTTAGCATCATTGAATACTCAGCCTATCTTCAAATATAACAATTAAAAATATTCTTTATATCCAGGATCCCATGCAACCACATATTTTATCTGGGTACTCTGTTCCTTAATCCCTTTTATTACTAGAACAATCCCTTTTTTCATGATATCAAATCACTGGGGATTCCAGGCTCCCTCTGAACATGCCATTGCCTGAATTTGTTTGCTTCCTGGAGGTGTTTATTTTTTCTTCTTACCTTTAATGGCTTTTTTTGGTGATAAAATTGATGTGCATTAAAGAGAACATGTTTAAAGTACATAATTTGATGAGTTTTGACATATGTATACACCCATGAAGTTATCAACACAGTCAAGACAACGAACATACTCATCACCCACAAGATATTCCTCATATCCCTGAACCTACCCATTTCCCAGGCAAACACTGACCTGCTCTTTGTCACTATATATTATTGTGTATTTTCTAGAATTTTATATAAATAGAATCATGTAGTACATGCTATTACTATACAGTTTCTTTCATTCAGCATAATTAGTTTGAACTCCATCCATGTTGTTGCATATAACAATAGTTCATTCCTTTTCATTGCTGAGTAGTATACCAATGCATAGATATATCAAAATTCACTTATCCATTGTCCTGGTGATACAGATTGAGCTGTTTTCAGTTTGTGACTACTGCAGGTAAAGCTGCTATGAACATTTATGTACAAGTCTCTTTGTGGACATATATTTTAATTTCTCTTGGGTAAGGTCTTAGTTTTCTGTACCTGCTATAAAAATACCATGGACTGATTGGCTTAAAAAATAGGAATTTGTTGTCTCACAATTTTTTAGGCTAGAAATCCCAAATCAAGGTGGCAGCAGGATCATGCTTTCTCTGAAGACTGTAGCACTCTGTTGGTGGTTTGCTGGCAGTCCATAACTCAATCTCTGCCTCTGTCATATGATCACCTGTCTCCTCTGTCTCCTCCTCCTACTACTGTATCCATAGTTTCTCTGCTTATCAGGACTCCAGTCATATTGGTTTAAGGCACACCCTGATTCAGTCTGGCCTCATCTTAACAGGATCTTTGAACCCTATTTAAAAGCAATTTCACAGCCACATGACCAGGTATATTAGTGAGCCAAAGAGGTGCCGATGCAAAGTACCAGAAATTGATTGGCTTTTATAAAGGGTATTTATTTGGGGTTAAAGCTTACTCTTACAAAGAGTCCAACTCAAGGTTGCTTTCTCACCAAAGTCAGTTGCCATGTGTTGAAGCAAGATGGCGGGCATCTCTGCCTGGTCTCTCAGGGCTTCCTATATCAGTCTCTGGCATAGGGTTCATTTTTTCTGGACCTCTTCAGCTGCTTAGCTGCTCTGTTCTCTTCATCTGCAAACTATCAGGCAAATGGCCCATCTCTTCCTGGGCTTTAGCAGTTTGAGCCCTCTCCTATTTGTCACATGACAACGTTCTCTCCTCTGGCATCTATGGAGCTCTCTCTCTTCCCGTGTGTCTTTCTGAGTGAGTGTCCGTTTATATCAGCCCACCAAGGGGGTGGGGACCTAACCTTGAGTCATGCGCTACTACTTGGTCGAATCAAAGCCCCAATCCTAACAGGTAATTTAATCAAGACATGTCAGCTGAATCTAATGCATCCAAAGGGTATCACGCCCAGAGTAATAGATTAGTTTACAAACATAATCTCTCTTTTTGGGATTCATAGATAATATCAAACTGCCACACCATGTATTAGGACTTGAACATGTCTTTGTGGGGAACATGATTTAATCCATAACAAGTAGACAGCTAGAAGAGGAATTTAGGCTCACATACTGTGGCCGTTGGGCAGTTTGATGTAATTATGAATTCCAAAAATACAATTGGATCATGCTTGTAAACTGATCTG
>JAQZBX010112010.1:0-10233 GCA_029593785.1 Cabassous unicinctus
CATAATTACAAATTCCCCAACGGTTACATTTGGTGTGATGAATTCTGCCAACTATACTAACATTCCTGATTATGGCATGACACTCTAAAATTAGATTTGCTCACAGAACTTCTGAGATGGGTACATCTGTCCAAAGAATGACTTGGGCAAGTCCAGCTTGTGAGTAATTGAGAATTGATTAGGAGGCATATGTGCATTCACCATTCTTGGCAGCAGGGGGAAAGATAGCAATTTTGAGCTGAATTGTCCATGCCAATGAGAAACTGGTTGGTCTTTTATCATGGTTGCTGTGGGCATAAGCATAACTCTAAAAGAATGCAGCATTTTGCTCAAGATGAAAGGTACATACATTTAGAGAGGTTTATCAAGGCACATGGAGGTGTGCATGACTTCTACAGAATGCTTTGATTACAATAAAAAAAATTGACTTTTTACACATGGAAGGAAAGGTCAAAGAGTTGCAGTTTTACTAATGTAAAGTAAGTCTCCTGAGTCTCAGGGATTTGTGTCATGAGGTATGTCTTGTGACCAGCTGAACTTAGTTGTAGTTTAAGGATTGGACATTAAGAGTTGGGGAACGTTACGTTACCTAGACCTCAGCAGGTCTTAGGCAGAAATCACAAGTTGTCAAAATATACAGAGCCTCAAGCAACAATGTTCTTAAAACCTAAAGCTATCCAAACACCATAAATAAGCCACAGGGCTACGTGAAATCAACACCCCCAGCAGGCTTTATCTGGAAATCTATGAAATGTTATTTCCCCAATATCACATGGTTATATTCATGTGTAAGTTCCCTAATTATAATTTACTTAAGTTTATTTCCCTCAGACTTAAAACCTCCAGGTTCTTCTTATTCTAGTTGAGCCATGAAACCCAGGGATTCCAGTCCCTCCAAGAATGATAACCAGGAAGTTGTGAATATCTTCAACTACAGGCAAAATAATTCCATTCTTCTGCCTAGTAATATCTACATCCCTTCACAACTTGAAGAAGTCAGAATAGCCACTGCCCCATATACCTCAAGTATCTGAATGAACAAAAATAAGAATTGATTGAAGCCATTGCAACTGGACTCATTAAACTTTACTAATAACCACAGGTCTTTATCTTGAACTCCCCTTATGACTTCCTTGTAACTTGGGCTCCTTATTTTGACCTTCCTCTATGACTTTTCTGTAATCTGCACCCCTTATGGTCAGTCTATTCCAAACCCCAACTAGTTTAATCAGTTCGTAAAGACTCCCCATGTTCATACTTGTGCAATAAGCATTCTCAGCTTTTCCAGGCAAGGCCAATTATAATATGCCAATTTAAAGTTTGCCACAATCTCCACCTCCTATGTCAAAATTTTATAAATTCACTAAGTTCTTTAAACTGAGAGAGACATATTTAAGCCTTGCCACCAGTTTACTTGCTTGGCTGCCTTGCCATGAAACTCTTTGTTTTCTTGAAATCCTGGTGTCACAGCATTTACCTCTCTGTACACTGGGCAGTGAACCCACTTCTTTGGTGTACTGGTTTGTTTTTTATAGACCCCAGAAAATTATGTTTTTAAGCTAATTCATTCCTGTGACTGCAAACAGTGTAGATCAGGCCTTTTGATTAAATTTGGTTAAGGGACCTAGGTTAGATTGCTTGTTTAGATCACTTTCCATTGGACTACATCAATGATATGTGACTCATGTTGGCTCTATACACTCTTGGTAAGTCATATATAAACTGAGAACTGAAAACAGAAACACAGAGAGAAAGAACACACACAGAGGAAGGAAGCTACCATTTTTATCCTGCCATTTGAGAGAAAAGAGAAAGCACAGAGAAGACTCCATGTTCACTTACAAGAGTAGAAAGACAGAAAAGCCTTAAGAGGCTCAAGTAGAGAAGCCCAGGGAGAAATATTTGATTACTACAGTTGAGCTCAAGGGGAACTTAGAAACAGGCTAGTAGACTAGCCATCTTGGCTCATCCTGTGGCAGGACACCAGCATCACCAGTACCTGATGTTGGTGACAAAACATCTCTTATTGTGCCTTAATTTGGAAATTTCATGGCCTTGGAACTGTAAGAATTTTCCTTAATAAAAGCCCCATTATAAAAGGCAACACGAATCTGGTACTTTGCATTGGCAGCCCTGTGGAAAACTAAGACAATAATCAGTACCAGGAATAACTGCTTGCAATTACCTGAAAAGTTGGAATGACTTTATAAATGGGTGAGGGGAATTTTTTGGAGGAACTGTGAGATGCTTGATAGAAAAGGCCTACATTGCTTTCAAGAGACTGTTGATAGGAATATGAAGCCTATATTTACTTTAGATGAGGCCTTAGACATAAATGATGATTATGACTGTAAGGAAAGTTTTCCTCACTTTAAAGTGGCACAGCACTTAGAAAAATTGACTTCTGATGTTACATGGAATGCAGAATTTGAAGGTTATTGAGTTTGGGCATTTAGCTGAGATTTCCAAACTAAATGTGTGAAATGTGGCCTGGTTTCTCCTTGCAGCTTAGAACAAAATGCCAGAGAAGAGAGATAAGCTGAGAGCTGAACTCCTAAGATAAAGAAACCAGAAACTGATGGTTTGGGAAATTCCAAGCTTCTGGAAAACAAGCCCCCAGAAGACAGTGCCCAATATGAGGATTTAATTGAACAGGGAACAAGTCAGCCATTTCTATGCAAGGCAGGATTGTAAATTCAGTCATCCAGAAAGAATTACTGTCTTACTGTCTGATGGTTGGGATACCTCTGAAATTCATACAAAACCAATGAGCTATTTTCAAGATCTGTATGAAGGAAAATACTGTCAGTCTGAACTAAAAGGGATGGGGAGGGGAGAGATTGAGGGAAAAATGGCTTTAAGAGGATAATCGTGGAAGCTGGTGTCTGGACCTAAGACTTCTTCTCAGGCCAATACTGGGATCCCACCTGTGTATGAAGAAAGGATGCATTTGAAGATGGTGGGCTTTCCAAAACCCCATTGATCAGGGAGAGTTTGGTCACCCCAGGCTACAGGGAGGGTTGAGCACATACCTTAAGATTAGAAAGAGTGTTCTGAGGTGGTTGGGCCTGTATGCCAGAGATTAGGGAGAATGTGGTTACCACCCCTCTGTACTAAGGGGGTTGGGACTGTGTCACTCAGATTGGGGAAAGTGTGGCTATCACCCCAATGTTCTTGGAAAGTGAGGTCTGGAGATCAGATCTCACCCAGATACTTGATGAGGGTAGAAAAGAGAAGATAGCCATTGGGCAAACCCATGGAAGTGGTGGCCCCCAGAAGAAACTGAGGAGAAGAAACCATCTTTTTTAGATAACTCTCAGACTTTGAAATCTAGTGGAGTATGCCATGCAAGTTTTTGAAACTGGGAACTATGATGCCGGTTTTCCTTCCAATTGCTCCTTATGTTAGTGCAAATGTTTATCCTATGACTGTTGCTCCTTTGTATGTTGGAAGCAGATAACGTTTTTTCTAAGTTTCACAGATCTACAGCAAAAGAGAAATTTTGACCTAAGACAGACTTCATATCTAAAACTTATTTGTAAGATATTTTGTACTTAGCATTGCTAATGAAGTTATTCAAAGCTTTTTGAAATATTAAATGGAGGGTATGTATTTTGCATATGGAAAGAACATGCATTTTGGTGGCCCAGGGGGTGAAAAGTCCTAGTTTGTCTTTTGTGGACCCCAGCAAATTATGTTCTTAAGTTAACTCACTCCTGTGCCTGTAAATGCAATGTAGATGGGCCTTTTGTTTAATTCAGTTAAGGGACCTTGATTAGATCACTTGGAATTAGAAGACTTTTGATTGGATTTTCAGTCAAGCAAGACTGAGGTTCGGTCTCCATTCTCTTGCTGGGTCTTAAATAATCTGAGAATGGAAAGCAGAAACACATAGAAAGAAGACACATGGAGAAAGGAAGCTGCTGATTCAATCCTACTATGTGAGAGAAAGGAGAAAGCAGAAAGAGAGAGGAATCCAGGTTTACCCACAGCTGCAGAAAGACAAGGAAGCCATGAGAGGTTAGAGGAGAGAAGCCAGGGAGAAATGGCTGATCATCCACAGCTGAGATTAAGGAAAGAAGTCTTGAGAGGTTCAATTATATGAGACACACAGAGAGATGCCTGGTTGCTGCAGCTGAGCTCAAGAAGAAAGTAGAGAGAGACTGGTAGACCAGCCACCTTGCCTTGGCACATGAAGGGATGCCAGGATCACCAGTAGGTGACTTTGGTGAGCAAGCTCTTTGATGGTGCCTTGACATGGACACTTCATGGCCTCAGAACTGTAAGATTTCCCCTTAATAAAATCCCTAATATAAAAGCCAACACATTTATGGTACTTTGCATCATCAGCCCTGTGGCAAACTAATACACTTGTTAATAATATCATATTAGTCAGATGTGCTCCTGAAGTCATAATTGTACCTTTTGCTACCATCTATTTGCTTAATATGAGCTTTGATGGAAAAGTAGTAAACAATAAGCTGCAATACAGCAGGTACAGTCCCACTTCTGAGATAAGTTATGAATTTTCTTAAGTCATAATCTATCTCAGAAGATAAGTTTTCATAGATAAGCCTTTTCTGCCACCTATTCCCTTGTCCATTAGGGTATTATTAGTTTCTATGCTATTATGTTATAATAAATTTTCATTCTCACAAGATCCATATTCTTGGTTGTTTATTTTATTTTTCTGTTTTAATTTATTTTGTTTGTTTCATTATTAGATATCTTCAGTGGTTTGAAGCTGTATGTTCAATGGTTTCAAGCTGTAGGTATATATGAAAATGTGTTCTTAATGTTAATCTATTAATGTGTGTGTGGACCCATTGTAATTATGAATTTTGGTAAATAGGATCTTAAGTTAAGAAGTGACTGATCTCACTCAGGGTGGATCTTATTCTGGCTGGAGCCCTTTAAAAGAGAATGAAATTATAAGAGACAAAGGGAAAGAAAATCACAGAAGCAAGAAGCTGGAGGTAACAAAACCTGGAAGCGAAGGGGAAAATCAGCAGACATGTGCTTTGTCATGTGTCATGTGACAGAGGATTACAAAATTGGGGACAGCAGGTCTGCAGTAAGAAGGTATGTCTTGATGATGCCTTGATTTGGATATTTCACAGCCTCAGAACTGTAAGCTTGTAAGCTAATAAATCTCCACTGTAGAAGCTAAACAATGTCTGCAATATTGCTTTCGGCATCCTAGCAAATGTAATATATATACAAACAGTAAGCATTTGGTTGTTGTCCAGCAAATCTCCTGGGTTCCAGACTATTCTCCCTTCCCTCAATGGCTTAGAAGCAACCCAGTTTCCCATATTAATCAGCATAAAAATTCTTGGGCAGCACAGTCTCCTGTTGTCTATAAAGGAATAAGTACATGTAATTTTTAGAGTAGCCATCCTACTCCCATCCACTGCGTCTTAGATTTATATAATCTGACTCTGGGAAAATGGTTGCATGCCTTAACCTCTGGTTTAAGTTATCTAGTGCATCCTGTATATCACTAAAGCATAAAAAAGTGATTTACCCTACCTGAAGTTATAGCCAAGCCTTTAGTTAGCCATTCCACTATTCTATCAGCCTGGCTGCTCCCAGATGATACTTGTGAACTTAATGGATATGAGCCTATTTACATGTTTACATTACTATAAAATTAGTACCTTTGCCAAAGGTAATGTGTGCAATGACTTCTTGTTAGTTTTCAAAAGATGATAGTGGTTAATTGTCCCATAAAGACAATCCATTGCCTCTGAGGATGGCTGCTATACTCAGAGAATAGAGCCATTTCAGTGACTCAACATTGGTCTTTGCTGTGGGCTGGTTAAGTACTCAGATGTTATTAGGGTGATAAACTATTTTTGATTACAGACATGGCTTATATCACTGCCCCATAGCTGCATTTCAGTGAGCTCATTGAATAAGCACCAGTGCTTCTGTGAAGAGAAGTTGAATAACATCCTCTGGCTAGGTAATTTTGTCTACCTGATAGTTAAGGATTTGCATAGAAATGCCATAGTTCACCCAAGCAAGAATGGAACAAGGGGGATTAATGCTCTCTTCTCACCTCATTTACTCTGCCAGTGCCTGCTGATCCAAACCAAATGGAAACCAGAGTGAAGGGACCATGAGAAGTGACATCCAAATAGGTCATCTTCCAGGGAATCAAACATGGTAGAGAAGGATATGAACCATGTGGGGGTGGGGGGGAACAGAAACTACTGTCATAGATGCAGTAATAGTAAGGGTTAACATAAAAAAGTTTGCACCTTTTGTTAAAAAGTAAACTTGAATTTTTAATGATAGTTACTTGAATTTCATTAAAATTAGCATTGTAAGACAAAAGCAAGCTCACTGAATTCAAATTAACAAGAAGAAATTGATAATGAGTAAAAGAAGATTTTTAAATAACAGAGAAATTAAGGTATAGAGGTTTTTCTATTTGGGGATTAAGGTAAAAATAGGTTGCCCGGTATTGCTCTAAGGTCTTAAACCCTTCACCAACCATAGTCATCATAGTTCAGTTCATTTATCTATTATTCCAGGATAACCATTAACAGTGCATCTGTTCATTTTCCAAAGTGTTCAAGGTCAGCAAAAGATTGTCTTCACCTTACTTCTAAGCCCATTTCCTGATATGATTCTAAGTGGGCACCTTTTCTAGGTGCAGGTATTTTATGCAGAAAAGGGCAACTCACCTGAGCAAGACCTGTTAGATTTTTTCTCTGTACTTTTTCAAAGTGGAATGTAGAATAAAAATTAGTTTCTCTCTGTTGGCTACAATTGTAAGGGACTAATGCCAAATCCATCGCTGTCTGTATTTTTTTCTATGATTGGAAAATATTTTCTCCAGAGTGAAAGTGGCCAACAGACAGAGAAATGCAGAGAAGAGCAAGCTGACTTGAGTACTGGTTAACAAAGGCACCTGGGGTTTGCTTGCCAAAATTCTTATAGGTTTCTCTGAATCTCTCAAATCTTTTCTCTCTCTTGACTGTCTTGAAACACTTTTTTCATTACTTGCAGTCCCCCATTCAGAGTTTGGTTATTAAAATACATGCACTGCAAGCGTTATGCCAAAAGCTATGTATCTAGAATTAATATTTTATGCCCTAATATGTGAGGGTTTTCAGATTGGGCAGTTGGCCACACATCATACAGATGTACAGAAGTTTACTAAGTTATCATCTGTTGTTTCTCTTGTTCTGTGATTCTGTAGATTTAAGGAAATTTTTAAGGAAGATTTAAGTCATCACAGTGTATTGAACAAATCTTATGCACCTCAGTGGGGAGGGAGAGGGATAGGGAAGGCAATTATCCAAACAAGTACATCTGAAAGAAAGAGAACAGAAAGAGCATTGGGATACAGCATGGTTAAGTAAAGGGTTTTATTCTCAAACACAGTGAGCTTATCATTCATGGTGCACAGCTTAACATACCTGTGGAATTGTACAGTTTTTCTGCAACTGTGAGATCCCAGCAGTTGTTAGAGTTAAACCTGGGGAAATCCAGGAATTGCTCCACCTAACCTCTCACTATGTATCCCCTGAGTGACAAAGTAAAAGCTCCATTGTAAAGCATGTACCAACTCTCTGACACCAACTCTATGAACAATATACTAGAAGAGTATATTGGTATCTGCTCTGCCTCACTCTTCCAACCAATTGTGTCCAACCCTTATAAACCAGGCAGAGGTCAAGATCCAATTATAGAAGCTGAAACTAAGGGGTTATATATAACCCTGGGCATAGTGATAGGAAACCTAAAAGCAGGGCCCCTGTGCAAAAGCAAAAATTCAACAGCTCTCTGATGTTGCTCTTTTGAAAATGGAATATCCATTCCCACCCCCATTCCTAAACAAGAAAACTACCTTGACCTATATCCAACTAATGCTTCAATGAGCTGTATGATCATGAAAACTGATGGCTGGAGTTCCAAACTGACAACCCAACAGGAAGCACAATTTGCAGGGTATAGTGCCTTCATTAAAGTTTGCTTTGCAGATTACTTTTTAAAAAATGGATTTAAATGACAAAGGAGGTGAATACTTAGAAAGGGATAAATCAGGGACAACCAAGTTTTTTTTTTTTTAAGTTAGGAAATTCAAAATCATACATTTATTTAGGAAATACAATAATCATCAAAGTCTTTAATATTTCAATCATCTTTCCACATTATAAAATATTCAGAACAGATATTATCTTAAATCTACATGAAATCATGCTGGCATCCTTTTCAGGGAAGTCATAGCCACTTCTTCCATTAAATGCTATGGTATCCATTTTAATTGTAAACAAAGTACTTGAGCTAAACTACTTAAATACTTGAGCAAAGGGACTTAAAATTTACAGGAGGAGGAGGATGATTTTTTAAAAGTGTGTCTGAATCATCAAACCCCAAAGAACTTGGCCACTATAACCATTACACAATGGATACAATAGCCACAAAAGAAAGTAGGTAATTGCCAATGACACCATTTCTCATTTTCATTTTTAAATATGCTTTCTCAACTAATAAATACTTATTTTTGTAAGTTTTAAAGGTGAAGGGAGCAGAAAAGTGACACACATTTAAATTTTACATTTAATCTACTGGCAGAGTTTTTTTTTTAAGAGAAGGCAGACTGTAATTAGTTCCAGATAAAGAATATCTAGTACCCTTTTTGTTCCCAAATAAATTATTAAGAAATATAATCAATCATTACATAGCTGCATTTTCCAAACAGAGTCCAGTATTTTATAGAGGAGAAAACTAGTAGTTTTCAACCCTAGATAACCATTAGGACCACTTGGAAAGACTAATAAAAATAAATGTAAAGGCCCTACTCTCAGAGATTTTCATTTAGATGATGTGGAATGGGACCCAGGTATCAATCATTATTAAAGCTCTGCAGAGTGTTCTATTATGTATCTTAGGTTGAGAACCACTGAGTCAATTCACTTTTTAGAAATACCAAGAAAATAAAGGGAAATTGAGGAGGGAGGTAATTTCTATTTGTAACTTATAAACCAAATGTCTTACATACTTACTATATTCTTAGGTAATGTTCATGAATCACACATTTGTAAGAACAAAATTGACTTCATTTTCTCCCTATACAAGACCACTGCTATACAACTTTGTCACTGAATAATTGAAATTTTCTAAGGTCAAGACTTAAAATTCTGGGATACACTGTGAAACCTGCATTAATGAAACATACTGCGCCTGCCCGAGGGTCTGTGCTGTGGGGACACGGAGTGAGAAGCTTGGGTCATCTAGCAGCGGGCAGATTGACGGTGTGGAGTGATCGGTGGAGATTCGTGAGTTCTGAGCCTGCCTGTGGTGGTCAACACAGAGGGCTGAGACCCGCCCGCACAGAAAACAGCTGGCTGGAGCTGCAGATCCTACATCCGTGACTCCCGCTGCCTGCCATGAGGGAGTATACTCTGAGGGAGGGAGGTCTCGAACAGAAGGTAGAGAGAGGCTTAACTTCTGTGGATTTGGCTGCCTGGACTGCATCATAGCTTTAGGGAGCAGATAAGCCGGCTCAAAACAGTGCCAGGCTGAGGGGAGAGGCAAAACTGCTGAGCAAACTTGTTTTACCCAGCTGCCCGCTGATACTAAGGCTTAGCCTCAGAAGGGGCGGAGTGAGCCAATTTTATCACTCTGCACTGACAAGCATCAAACCTTCAGCACTCCTGCAGAGGTAAGGAAGTGAGTAGGGCTTGATTAGTTTCCACGACCCAATTTAGGGTCCCCTCTGTGAAGAGAGTGATCTAGCAGAGGACTCCTCTGGGTCCCTTATAGCCCCCCAACACACACACACACACAAAAAAGACAGTCACTTTAAAAAATGAATTTCTGTTCTTAATTTAGTATACTACCAAAAATCTGCCTTAATACCTGCAGATAGAACCTTGAAGGATAATTGATAAATGCAAGCAGGCTGAGAAGATCCACAAGTACACTAGAAGGAGCACTTAGCTTTGTTTGACTGCTTGATGGTGTGATTTTTTGGCTTTTCTCTGTTTATTTGTTGTCTCTTGCTTTCCTTTCCTCTTTCCTCCCCCTTCTTTTTTCTTTCAGTTTTTTAAATTAGGTGCTGCTAGCTTGTCTCTCCTTTGCTGTGCTTCTTCCTCAGTGATTTCAAATTCTCTGTCTTTACTGATATTGCATCACAAGTTATCTCTTATCCTTCCCTTATCTCTCTGCCTTTTGCTTTCTGTTGTGGTTCTTAGACACCATGCTTTTTCATTA
>JAQZBX010112011.1:0-10234 GCA_029593785.1 Cabassous unicinctus
AATAACGAGCAATCAGAGGAGGAAATCAAGAAAAAAAATACCATTTACAATAGTAACTAAAAGAATCAAATACCTAGGAATAAATTTAACTTAAGATGTAAAGGACTTATATTCAGAAAACTACACAACACTGTTAAAGGAAATCAAAGAAGACTTAAATAAATGGAAGAATATTCTCTGTTCATGGATAGGAAGACTAAACATCTTCAAGATGTCTACCCTACCCAAACTAATCTATAGATTTAATGCAATCCCAAGAAAAATCAATGGTATTTTTTAAGGAACTGGAAAAACTAACTACAAAATATATTTGGAAAGGTAAGAGACCCTGAATAGCCAAAGACATATTGAAAAAGAAAATGAAGTTGGAGGTATTACATTACCTGTCTTTAAAACATACTACTAAGCTACAATGCTCAAAACTGCATGGTATTGAAACAAGGAGAGACATACTGAACAATGGAACCAAATTGAGAGTTCTAATATAGATCCTCGCATATACAGTCATCTCATATTTGACAATGCCACCAACCCATTCAGATGAAAGAGACTGGCCTCTTTAACAAGTGGTGCTTGGAGAACTGGATATCCATATCCAAAAGAATGAAAGAGGAATACCATCTCACACCTTATACAAAAATCAACTAAAGATGGATCAAAGATCTAAATATAAGAGCCAAAACCATAAAGACTTGGAAGATAATGTAGGGAAGCATCTACGGGACCTTGTAATAGGAAATGGTTTCATGAAATTCACACCCAAAGTACAAGCAGCAAGAAAAAAAATAGATAAATGAGATTGCCTCAAAATTAAAAACTTCTACACCTCAAAGGACATTATTAAGAATATAAAAAGGCAGCCTACCAATGGGAGAAAATATTTGGCAACCATGTATCTGATAGGAGCCTAACATCCTGCATATATAAAGAAATCCTACACGTCCAAAATAAAAAGACAAACAACCCATTTAAAAATGGGCAAGTGACCTGAAAGACACTTCTCCAAGGAAGAAATACAAATGGCTAAAAAGTACATGAAAAAAATGCTTGACATTGCTAGCTATTAGGGAAATGCAAATCAAAATACAATGAGATACCATCTTACACCCATCAGAATGGCAGCTATTAAAAAACAGCAGACTATAAGTGTTGGAGAGGATGTGGAGGAATGGGAACTCTCATCCACTGCTGGTGCGATTGTGGAATGGTCCAAACAATGTGGAGGACAGTTTGGCGGTTCCTCAGAAAACTAACAATAGATCTTCCATATGATTCAGTGATTCCACTTCTGGATATATACCCAGAAGTATTGAAAGCAAAGACACGACCAGATATATGCACACCAATGTTCATAGTGGCATTGTTCACAATTGCCAAAAGTTGGAATCAGCCCCAGTGCCCATCGACAGATGAATGGATAAACAAAATGTGTTACATACATATAATGGAATATTTGTCAGCTGTAAGAAGGAATAAAGTGCTAACACACGGAATAACATGGATGAATCTTGAAGACTTTATGCTGAGTGAAGCAAGCCAGGATTTGAGGATGAACAGGATATGACCTCACTGATTTGAATTGAGGAAAGTGAGCATTCTCTGATAACCATTGTCTGAAAGATAGGTTAACAAGGGAGAGAAAGAGAAGAGAAGGTTGTGAGCCATCAACCAAATGGACATAATCTGGTAAAGTGATAGAGTATAGTTGCATATTGAAGAATAGGACAGGTGGGTAGTGATATTACTGGGTTTGGTGGTGCAGGGTTGACAGGTGGGTAGATTAGAAAGGGCATATTAGAATATCCAGCATACTGGGGAGAGAAATGGGATCGGGATTAGATGAACATGGGATTTGTGGGTATGATGTTGAAAGTGCAGGAGTGGGAATACTCTTATGGCAATATGACAAGTAGTGTCACTGGTTTAGTGTGTAGGTTGGGGGACCATTCAGGATGGGGTGCATCTGGAGTAGGTTTCTGGGGAGTGAGTGTTCATCCTGTCATAATGTGTTGTGTCAGGTAGTGGAGACCCACACAGTGAGTGGGATGGAGATGGACCCCCATTTTTGGGAGGAATGATTCCCTGAAAAACAGATAGGTGGGTGTCTCTTAGGAGCAAGGGTAGATCATATTAGGGGAGGAAAATCAGTGTGTCAAGTCTTCTTGTTGCATGTAACTATGAATCTTGTCATCCAGTGTGTCAAGACAGGGGAGTGTCATGTGCCCCAAGGGGATGGGGAGGAAGGAACAGAAAATATCAAACAGGGGGTATTTAGTGGTCATGTGAAATGTTTTTCATTATCTTACAGTAATGGACATAGGACATGGTAAATATCATCAAAATTTTTTAAACTGTACTGTCTAAATTGTAAACTATACTGTAAACCATTGACAATGTTTAGTAGCTATGTTTCACTATCTGTATAACAGCTATAACAATGCTACCATCCACATAAAAAAGGTTTTAATATGGGGTGAGGAAAGAGGAAGGCAATTGGGTATATGAAAGCCTCTAGTATTCTGTGTGTGACTTTGCTGTGACCTAAAACTTCTCTGAAATTGTAATGAAAATTTTGGAGACACTGGGGAGTGAGAGGGGGAAGGTGCCATGTTACAGACTGGACACCCTGTAATGCAGTGATTAAAGGAAAAAAATAATAATAATTTTTTTTATTTTTAAAATTTTTAAAAAAATTTTTTGTTTTTCCCATTTTTTGAATATCCCAATCCTTTAGTTTTATTTTATTTTTAGTTGTTTTTTTCTGAGTTTCCATGTATTTTATCTCTTACATTTAAACTTATCATTATTATTTCATTTTCCTATTAATTGTATTTGGATATTATAGGGGCTTCATCTTCAAGGAAGGTTCAGATCACAGAAAGGTTACAACGGGGGCAGCAGATGATCATTGGTGAGGGTTGTCTGGGATGGGGGTTTCATGAGAGGAATTTCACCTGAATATACATGAAAGATATATAAAATTGTTCAAATGATCAAGGGGTGGTTCAGGTTCACAGTGGGTAGACAATCACTCAATAAATGAGGGAATACTGGATTCCCTACCTGGAGAGTGCTGCCACATTCTCCAAGGGAGCAGCAAAAGTCCCCTGAGTGCAGGGGCAGTGTCTGGTAAAGGAGCATGTTCCACTGATGGGTTCTTGTTATTGATTACTAGCCTTATGAGCCTTTGCTCTTGTAATTGAAACTTACTCTTATGGGGTGCCTAAGGGATGCCACCTGAAAACCTACTTGTTGCTCAAATGTGGCCTCTCTCTAAGCCAAACTCAGCATATGAATGTATTACCTTCCCCCCAGTGTGGGACATGACTCCCGGGGATGAGCCTCCCTGGCAACAAGGAATTAATATCTAGTGCCAACTGGCAATATGACTGGAAAAAGACCTTGAATAAAAGGGGGAAAAGGTAAAGACAAATGAGTTCATGTGGATAAGAGACTTCAAAGAGAGTCGGGAAGTCATCCCAGAGGTAACACTTATACACACCGCAGTAGGATCTCATAGAACAACAAAGTGGATATCACCCCACACAGAGGGCTTCCTGAGAGCTCTGGAGACACCCTGGTCCTATACAAGGGGGGATTGCTCCAGAGTTTGATGCCTTATCATTGGGCTCTACTTTGGAATCTGTGCTTCTGAGAGTGACAGAGTTGAACTCAAATAAGTCTTCCCTGCACATGGTCCATCAATCCCTTCTATTCAAACCTATATGTGATGCTGGAGTTTGTAGGTGTACTTCCAGAGACTGGATCCTCTGGCCTGCCCATGTGCCTGCTGTGCCTGGAATCTCGGTGGAGCTGCATCTCCTACTCTACAGCTCAATGGACTCACCCAATTCACCTGGTGAGGAGATGAAGATGGACAACAGCCATCCCAGGGAATGGAGAGAGCCTGCAGCTGCAGGAAGGATAATTCAATGCATCGTATCCATGGGATATAATCCCCTCTCACTTGGAGGTGGAGTGGACATCACCATCCCAAACTCCTCAGTATTGGGGGAAGAGCTATGGACTAGAGTGGACTTAATGGTATTCTGTTGTAGATATATTATGATTCAAGCAATGGAAGAAATTACAACACTGAGGTGGAGCCAGTGGCCACTGGATGCTTTTGGGTCAGAGAGTGGAAAAGGAGTTGTAATTCAGGGGCTTTTTGAGGACTTGGGAGTTATCCTGAGTGATATTACAAGGACAGATATAGGCCATTTTACATCAGCATATAACGTGCAGAACTGTGTGGGAGAGAGTGAGGTCTGCAATGTGAACTATGGTCCATGCTTAGTGGCAAAGCTGCCGGATGTGTATATCCATTGCAGGTGATGTACCACACTAATGAAAGATGTTCATGTGGGATGTTACGGGAGGTGTGGGAGGTGGGGAACATGGGAATCCCTGTAATTTTTGTGTATCATTTATGTAATTTATGCATCTTTAAAAAAAATATATATATGTAAAATAATAGAGGAACTGTAAAAAAAAAAAATAAAGTAGAGAGGAGTCAATTTCCCTAAGGATTAATTATGGGAATATTTCCACTCATGTAATGACAACATAGGCTTCCCATCAATTTAATGAGATCATAGTAGCTAAGAAATTTCTGCATTTTGGCATTATACATTCTTAGATGTACAAATGAAGACAACGTTTTTAGAAGTTTAAACTTGAATCCAGGAAATAAACACAATTTGATGCTTCAGATGAGTTAAGTGGTTAAATAATTTAAATGATTAAAGGTCCAGTAAGTTGTTCCCGTCTAACGTGGAAAAAGTACAGGCTTGTATGTACATGTATGTGTCTACTTGTATGTGTTTATGTGTCTATTTTGTGTGTCCATGATTATGTGTGTGAACACACATGTAAATGAGAGAGATCAACCTAATTTTTAACTCTCTTTTTGTAGACTATAATCCAAAACATATTTAATGCATTAGTGAATACTTAGAAGCAACGTGAATTTTGGTGTCTTTCAAATTAGGGTCCAAATTAGAAGTAATTTTACAGTTTCAGGAAGAAACAATTATTACTCACTAAAACATGGATTTTATTTCTACCTTCCTTCAGTATCCACTCTAACTTTGCATCCTTTTCATTTGGGAGTATCATTGCTAGCACTATTTCTTCTACTGGTATATATTTTCTCTTGAATATTATTTTATTGAATTTGTTTCTGTTATTAAATGTTACAAAATGTAAATAAAATCTGATCTAGAAGCATCACCATGCCCTTGACTAAGGTAGTCTACAAAAGGCATATATAGAGGCTTGTGATTGTACAAGATAGTAGTATAAGATACTCCAGGATGATTTTCCCTCACAGAACCTTTGAACAAACAATGGAATCTGATGTAGCCATCTTCCTCAGAATTTCTAAAAACTGTTAAAATGTTGCAGCAACTGGACAAGTGACAAATTAAGAAAATCAGCATTTAAAAATTTAGAAGCTTATCGTGCTCTTACTAACCCCTCACCCAAAGCATTCCTAGCCATCCTCTGTTCCAACTATGGTTCCCTGGCCCTGTTCCAGAGGGAGAAGAGTGATACCTATGCACATACTGGGGTGACTGTATGTTGGTGTCAATCTGACATAGATAGGGATGGTATCCTAAAATTCTGAAGTAGGAAAATCTCTGGCTCACCATCCCAGAGCTTATGCTGCAAACACAAGCATCTTATGAAAAACAACTAAGTAAAAACAGCCAAGATAAAATAATTGGCTGCTATAAGTCATAAATTCAAGCACTGAGGTGGGTGAGAATGTCTATTTCATAGGAATTAGAGGAGGTGCTTGAATTCCTGTAAATGGGGGGATTTATCAGGCACAAAACAGCACAAGGAGAGGACAAGAGGTAGGCTCAGAAAAGACAAAGTGGATCCTGCTCTTCACAGTCACCTCAGGATGCTTTTTCATAGGAGGCCTAAAGTATGAAGGAGGGCAACTGCTAAAAGAAAATCCAATTTTAAAAAACTGTAAAATATATATTTTTTGCATAAAGACATTAGTTAACTCCTGGCACTCAAGGAAATCTTCATCATATCACAACCTAGATACAAAGTTAAGAAATATACAGCTCAGGGTCTAAATCCTAAAGATAACACTTAAAAATATTAAAATGTACATTATGTGACAAACGATTACAAGGAAAACAAAGAAAGAGAAAATGATGCCTGATCAAAAGAAACAATACAAAAATCCAAAAAAAGTTTTTTTTTTTTTAAAGAGAACTTCAACATACTCAAGGAGATATGTGAAAACATAGAATAAGAACTAAATGATTAGGATAAAATGAATGAGCGATATGAGAATGTGAATATAAGATATAAATGTTTTTTTAAAAGAAGAAAACAAAATACTGGATTTGCAAACCACAAGAACTGAAATAAAAATTTCCCTAGATAATTTCAACCTCCTCTTAAAGCTCGAAGAAGATTAATGAACTTAAATACAAGAAAAATGAAAAGTTTTAGGGTAAGGAGCAGAAAGACAAAAGAAATTGAAAAGTGATCAGAGCCTGATGTAGTGGGAAACTATCAAGCATGCCAATATACACATTTTGGGAGCCACCATAGATGAATAAATTGAGAAACAGGGAGAAGGAATATTAAATAAATAATGGCAAAATTTCCCCAAATTTAGTGAAAGACATGAATAAGCACATTCAAGCATTCCAAAGAACTGCAAAGAGGATAAACTCAAAGTGAACCATATCTAGGCACATAAGTAGCCAAATTGTTGAATGTCAATGAAAGGAGAGTGTGATGAAAGCTGCAAGACAGAAGCAATGTGTTATTTACAAGGGAATCCCATTAAGATTGTGCCTGTTTCTCTACAGAAATCATGGAGGCAAGAAGACAATGGAATGAAATATTTTAAGGGTGGAAAGAAAATAATTGGCAATCAATAATTGTGTTAATCCTACAATTTGTCTTTCAAATGTGAAGGATATATTAAAACATTACCACATAAACAAATGGTGAGGTAGTCCATCACAATCAAAACTTCCCTAGAAACAATGGTAAAGGGAATTCTTCAAACTGAATGGAAAGGACATTAGACAGTGGATCAAAGAGCAAAAACAAATGCAGAACTCTGGTAACGGTAAGCACATGGGTAACTGTGGGGACTCAGGGCCCCCTTAAGTCTTCAGCACATAGCCACCTGTGTGACCAAGGCACGTTAAACAAGTATTAACACAAGTATTATGAGATTTCAGTTTTGTAATAAATTTTTCATTGTAGGCATTAAAAAGCTGCTAGCAATTTTTTTCTGTTTATTTTAGAGTTGTTAAAGTTGTTAAAGTTTAACAACCCTCCCAAGAGGGAAGAGAATGTATATATGTTATCATAAACTATGATCTTTCCAAAGCAGTAAACGTCTTTGGTAATCATAATTCCTATGAGTGTAGTGAAAGCATCACCACACTCCATGTGTGCACTTAATGTGACTCTAGCAGGAAATCTGTTCCCATACCTTATGGAATGTCCTTGTTCTAAAACCCCTTATACATCACCCTTTGTATTAGCCAGACAAAGGTGTGCTGATGCCATGTACCAAAAACCTGTTGGTTTTTATAAAGAGTATATATTTGGCGTAAAAGCTTACAATTACAAGGCCCTAAAGAGTCCAACTCAAGGTACCAGAAGAGGTACTTTCTCACCCAAGTCAGTTGCCATGTGTTGAAGTACAATGGTGGGCCTCATGTCTCCTACCTTCTTTCTCTTAAGGCTCTGTGGGCCCACCTTCTTCTGATCTCAGCTGTAGGTTGTCATAGGGTTTGTTTCTATCCAGGCTTCCTCAGCTCAGCTGCTCTGTTCTCTTCAGCTGCAGAATATTAATCAAATAGCTCATCTCTCTTCCTGGGGCTGCAGGATCAAAGTTCTCTCCTCTGACATGTTTATGGAGCTCTCTTTCTTACTGTGCCTTCTTCTTTGTGTCTTCTTGAGTGAGTCTCCATTTATATAGCCCACCAAGGGGGTGGGGACTTCAACTGAGTTACACCTACTGATGTGGTCAAATCAAAGCCATAAGCTTAACATAATTTAATTAAAGACAACTCAGCTGAATCTAGTACAATATAAGGGGCTCATGCCCAGAGGAACAGACCAGTCTACAAACACAATCTCTCATTTTGGAATTCATAAATTATTTGAGACTACCACACCCGTCATTTTCTCATCTGTTGCAGAGCACTATCTTCATTCTCTGAATTGCTGCTTTCAGAAATTCTCTCCTGTTCATCAGTCCTAATAAAGCTTATGCCAGATGAAATTCTAGTTGTGTTCTTTGGTCTCCTGGACTCACCATCTCATACGCTTCAGTAGTTGTTTTGTAACAAATGGTGAGCCACGAGCCAAGAGACCATAGGAACACTAGCAGTAGCGGGCATGAGCTCAGGGAAAGGAGAGTCAATGGAGGAAAGCCTTGGTTGGCTTATCTCATCGATATAGGGAGGAGGCTGCTTCCTGGACAAGTGGGGACCACTAAGAGTATACAGGGACACCCACTTGCTTGACTATTGTGGAACACTGTGTCAGTACAAGTACACCCTGAAAACACTGAAGGGTGTAGAGCATGTGCTGCCAAAACAGTTACCTAAGATAAGGAAAACATTCTGGCAGCAATTCTGTGAACCCCTTACCACCTGGTTGGTGTGTTTGTGAGCTAGTGTAGCGAATAGAATTAGTTTCACTGCTGGAGAAGCAGAAAAACTTACTAACATTACTGTTCTCTGTGGTGTTTCCATGAAAATTCTAATTCAGTCTGGATAGCGACATTACCAAAAGTGGTGCTGTTAATGTTCAGTAACTGAACCAGACAACTCTAAAATAAACAGAAAAAAATTGCTAGCAGCTTTTTAATGCCTACAATGAAAAATTTATTACAAAACTGAAATCTCATAATACTTCTGTAAACTGTGGAAGAATTTAAATGACATGTTATTTTGACAGTGTCTTACATTTTAGTCATCTTTTAATTTGATCAGAAATTTTATCAAGGTATTAAAATGAAATTTCAGATTGGAATCAATAGCTTACTCCTGATCTTCAAGTCTAAGGGTACTCCTGAGAGTAGTAATCCAGAATATATGTATTAAATGTCTGTCTAGACTGCTAAATTAGTGCTTAACTGCATTTATATTGTCCAAGGGTTCCCAGTTGGTTGCTGCTTACTAATAAAAGTGTATCCAAGAATGAGCTTGCATATTACAGGTAACAGTGTTTCCAGAGGAGATCTTAAAAGCAGTGAAAATCAGGTACCTGAAATGATGGAGAGCTTGGACACTGCCATACCAAAGGAATGAGAATTATGAGTGAAACTAGTGTGTTTAAGTTTCTATTGGTGTGTCTTAACGCTTTTTGTTTTCGTCTGTTTGTTCAGTGTATATTTTCATACCTGAAAATGGTAATATTAAATTAACAAATGAAGATTCTTTAAAAAGCTCTATTCAAATGGCCAAAAATTAAATAAGCACTTATGTTGACAAATGAGTACTCCCGAAGCTCAAATTGGAAAAGTCAAACAAGATAAAAAAAGTCACATAAAACCTCATTAAAGTAACTATTTAAAGAAAAGAGACTAAAAACTTTATTCTGAATTTTCCCATAATATTTTAATATATGTTTTATTTTTTAAACTTAGGTTACATAAATGTTACACAAAAAATATAAGGATTCCCATATGCCCCACTCCCTAGCCATTCCATATTTTCTCATAACATCATCCTTCATTTATGTGTTACATTTGCCATAATTGATGAACACATATTGGAGCATTGCCACTAATCAATGATTATAGTTTACATTGTAGTTTACAATCTTTCCTGCATATTTTTGGAAGCTATTACAAGACATATAATGGCCTATATCTGTCATTGCAATATCATTCAGGCTTTTTCCCAAGTCCCAAAAATGCTCCTAAATTATACCCATTTTTCCCTCTTCCTCCCCTCAGAAACTCCAGTGGCCACTGCCCGCACATCCATGTAAAAGTTCTTCCATTGCTAGGATCACAACAAGTCTACTGTAGAGCAATTGTAAGTCTACTCTAGCATTCAATACTAATCAATGCACTAATCAATGCACAAGTAACTCTGAGCTTCAGTTACTAGATCTAAGCTTCAGGTTTGCAATACCATACATGTCTCTCCATCAAAGCAAGCCTCTAATTAATAAACATGCTTATAAGATGAAAGAATGGCTCTCTTAAGAATTGTCCTTATTT
>JAQZBX010112012.1:0-10231 GCA_029593785.1 Cabassous unicinctus
ATCTAATATTAATCTTGCTCAAGCTCTTCCAGAAAATTGAACAGGAAAGAATGCTACCAAACTCATTCTCTGAAGCCAACATCATCCTAATACCAAAAAGAGATAAAGATAATATGAAGAAAGAAAATTACAGGCTAATATCTCTAATGACTATAGATGTAAAAATCTCCAACAAAATACTTGCAAACAGAATTGAAAATACATTAAAAATATACACCATGACCAAGTGGGTTTTATCCTAGGTATTTAAGGGTGATTAAACACAAGAAAATCAATTAGTGTAATAAACCACATTGATAAATTGAAGAATCAAAATCACATTATCATTTCAATTAATACAGAAATAAGTACTTTTCAAAATAAACTATCCTTTCTTGATTAAAAAAAAACTCCAAAAAAATAGGAATAGAAAGAAACTTTTTCAACATGGTAAAGATCATATAGGAAAACATTCACAAGTAGCATTGTACTTAATGGTGAAAGACTGAAAAGTTTTCCACTGAGATCCGGAAGAAGACAAGGATGCCCACTATCACCACAAAACAGTGATTTCCTCTCTGTGGTCAAGTGATTTTTGACAAGGCTATGAAGTTCATTCAGCTGTGCCCAAACAGTCTATTCAACAAATGGTGCCGGGAAAATTAGATATCCATAGCCAAAAGAAAGTGGAACCCCTATCTGACACCTTATATAAAAATTACCTCAAAATGGTCAAGGACCTAAATATAAAAGCTAAAACCATAAAAATCCTAGAATAAAATGTAGAGAAATTTCTTCAAGATCTTGTGATAGGTGGTCGTTTCTTAAAACTTACACTAAAAGCATAAGCAACAAATTAAAAAAAAAAGATAAATAGGACCTCCTCAAAATTAAACACGCTTCTGCTTTAAATGACTTTGTTAATAAAGTGAAAATGCAGCCTAATCATTGGGAGATAATTTTTGCAAAACCCATATCTGCTAAGTGTTTGATATCCATGTTATATAAAGAGATCATACAATTTAATGATAAAAGGACAAACAACCCAATACAAAATGGGAAAAGTACTCAGACATGTTTCCAAAGAACACAAATTGCCAAAAAGTGAATGAAAAAATGCTCAACATCAATAGCTATTAGGGAAATATGAATCAGAACTACAATGAGATGTAATTTCACACCTTACAGATGGCCACTCTATACCCTACACCTTTTCATTAAATCCATAGTTGGCTTTAAATGAATATTTATTAAATTACATATGATCCAGCTAATTAAATTATTTAAATCACAGAGCTTGGTATACATGTAGTGTTTTATAAATGGTAACCACAAATGAACAATTCTCAAAGCATGCTATTGAGCTATGTCTTGTCACATCACATCTCATATACCTCTTTTTTCTCATCAGCAATCTCTTCATAAATGGGAATGAGTTTGCTTAGTTTTTCTACCTGGGGCTCAGTTCAATTAATTCCTTTAAGGAAGATGAGATAGGCTAAGAAGAGGCAGAGTAAGAGCTGCAGGTGAAGCAAGGTGCTAATATTCTGGATGGGTCAGCACAGGAGGAAAGTGAGGGCTGCCTGAAGGAGGCATAAGAGGGAGAGACAGAGAGTTATGTAGGTGGCCACAGTCAGTGCAGGATTCTCCTGATTCCAGTGAGAGGAAAGATATTTCAGCTTGTTTTGAACTGAATTATAATAACCTCCTCTATCATAATATCTGTGTTTTTTTATTTTTTTAATTTTTTATTTTTTTATTGTGGGTAAAAATCAAATTTTTCACAATACATACCAATATTTGTAAAATGATATATAAATACATATGCATATATGTGCTTTTGTTTACATAAATGTTATTTGTTATATATAATATCTGTGATAGATTACAAAACCACAAGAAATTTCTCCCCATTTCCTGTACACATCCCTTTACAATGTAACTATGCTGCTCCTCCTATCAGGAAATGCAGTCTGTGCTTTATCAAGGCTTGGCCATGTGTCTTGCATTGGACAATGAGATGTCACCAAGCAGAGGCTTAAAAAGCAATTGAAGATCAGTGGACTATACTTTGGAATCTGTGCTCCTCAGAGTGACAGAGTTGGACTCAAATAATTCCTCCCTGCACATGGTCCATCAGTCCCTTCTATTCAAACCTATATGTGATGCTGGAGTTTGTGGGTGTACTTCCAGAGACTGGAGCCTCGGGACTCCATGTGCCAGCTGTGCCTGCAATCTTGGTGGAACTGCAACTCCTACTCTACAGCTCAATGGACTCACCCAAGTCACTTGGTGAGGAGACGATGATGGACAATGGCTATCCCAGGGAATGGAGAGAGCCTGCAGCTAGAGGCAGGATAATCCCATCCACCGTATCCATGGGGCATAAGCCCACTCTTACTTGGAGGTGGAGTGGACATCACCATCCCAAACTCCTCCTCTTGGGGGAAGAGCTATAGACTAGAGTGGACTTAATGGTATTCTGTTGAAGACATAATGTGATTCAAGCAAAGGAAGAAATTACAACAGTGAGGTGGAGCCAGTGGCCACTGGACACTTTTGGGTCAGGGAAGGGAAAAGCAGTTGTAATACAGGTGCTTTTTCAGAACTTAGGAATTATCGTGAGTAACATTATAGTGACAGATATAGACCATTTTACATCAGTATATACCATGCAGAACTGTGTGGGAGAGAGTGTGGTCTACAATGTGAACTATGGTCCATGTTTAGTGGCAAAGCCCCATTGCAGGTGATGTGCCACACTAATGAAAGATGGTTATGTGGGATGTTATGGGAGGTGTGGAAGGTGGGGAAAATGGAAATCCCTATAATTTTTGTGTAACATTTATGTAATCTAAGCATCTTAAAAAAAAATGTACAATGTAAAGTATAATCCATCCTTAGTGGCAATGCTGCAAAATGTGTTCATCAATTACAATGAATGTACCACAGTAATGAAAGAAGTTGTTAATATAGGGGAAAGTGGGAGGTGGGGGGAGTAGGGCATATGGGAATATCTTATATTTTTTTATGTAGCATTTTATGTAATCTAAGTATCTTTTTAAAATAAATTAAAAAACTATATATATATATATTTTTTAAAAAGCAATTGAAGAGGGGTCCTGCCCTCTCTTGCTGCCAGTTTCCCTTCTACTACCATGGGAGCAAACCTCCAATGTCCCCCTGAAGGTGAGAGAAAACTTGGAGAGAAGTGCAGTCACCATGGCCTTTTCAACTGAGACTCTAGGTAAGTAATCAGAGCCATCTTATATAATTAAGCATCAGCGAAACTACCCCAGACCAGAAGAACCACCCAGCCAACAAAAAAATCATGAGAAATACAATCAGTTTTTTTAAAGTCATGAGTTTTAGGCTGCTCTGTAATTCAAATATAGCATGCTAAAGCAAGGTGTTAACAATGGGGGGAGGAAAGGTATATTAGAATGCTGTTTTTTCACATGATTTTTCTGTAAACCTACAACGTCACTAATTAATAAAAAATTTTAAAAATCTAACTGAAGCAATGTCTGTGAGCAGGAAATCACTCTAGAATCCATGCTTAGACTCAAATTTCTTCCTCAAGATTTTCTATCTACTGTCCTAGCTCCATTTTCCTGGCTCATTGTAACTGGAGTTGTACCTGGGATTGTATTTGCTATTATGCCATCTGGATTACTGAGTCAAATTTAAAATTCATTCCTTCACTCATTCAACAAAATATTCATCAAGTGCCTATTATGTGCCAGTCTGATGTCTAGGTAATGGAATACAGCAATAAATTAGCATAAGTCATACTATCACATTCTGGAAGATTGGTGGTGATGGTAGCGATGAATGACAGAAAATGAATGAGTAATAAGTAAATCGATATAATTTCAATGTGATAAATTATTCACAGATTTTAAAATAAAATAATGTGCTAGAAGATGACTCAATTGATCAAGTTTCAAATGTAATTAGAGTAGATCAACAGAGTGGCCACTTCTGCTGCAATTTAAAGTGTGTAGACATTTGAAATAATTTTCTTACTAAGCAAAGTGTGAGGGAAAGTGTCATAATATAAACGATAATATATTACATTGGGTCCTTGCGCTGGACACTATATATATTATCACATTTAGTTTCAACAGCCCAATATACCAAAGTTGGGATAATCAAAAAAAATATTTTTACCCTCTTCCTTTTCCCAAACTTGCAAACGGTTGCTAAAATTGCTGTTTCCTTTTTCGTTTTTTGTTAGTTTGTTTTTTTTCACATTGAATTGAAACATCTTCATGTAAGCCACTGTGTTGGCATATTGGGTGACTAGTACCTGGCAAGAACAGTTACTAGGGAGTCAAATGCCTGGGCTTGGATCCCATTTTCTAAACTTTATATCTGTGTGTCTTAGAGCAAGTTAATTAACCTCTTTGTTCATCAGTTACCTCATTTGTAAAATGATCATAAAATATCTTCCCCACTGGGCTATTTTGAGGAGTTAATTATTTAGTATGTGTAAAGCTTTAAAACAGTGCCTGCCATATTTTAAGCTATGAATAAATGATTGATGATGATGATGTTATAGTTGTCATAAACCATTTCCCTTAAGAATCATAGAAGAGATCATCCTTTTCTCCTATGTCACAATTTTCTCCATTATAAACATTCCACTATGTTTAGGCTTTCTGTATGATTTTTATTTTTTATTGGAATTTCAAGTATAAATATTGATAGCATAAGGAATAAGCATGTCCTCACTCTAGATCAGGGCTTCTCAAACTTCAGTGTGCATTAGTCTTACCACGAGAGTTTATTAAAACAAGACTGCATGGCAAATCCTAGGATTTCTGATTCCTGTTTCAAGTGGTGCCCAAGACTTTGTATTTCCCTAATGTTCCCAAGTGATACTGATCTTCAGGTAACTCTTTCAGTTTCAGACCTTTCTCTAAATTTGTGTGGAATAATATAATCTATAGGAATTTCCTCAGGAAGGAAGGAATGTTTCCAAAATTTCTACAATTTATCTTACTAAACTTGCATTTTCTTAAGTGTTGAGTCTTAAAATGCTTCATTAATTATATTGTACTTAAAGAAAATGCATATGTCATAAATATATAGTTTGGTTAACTTTCACAAATGGAACACTATTGAGTCTAAAACATCCAGATGAAGAAGCACAACATAATTAGTATCCCATCATACCCCTCATCTTTTCTATTTAAATATATACAATTTTAAACACAGGTTAAAACTATATACTCAAAAATAACTAGAGTAAGATGAGAAGACCTCCTTTATATCTACTAAAAAATAGAAACAAGTTTTTGTGAGCAGCATGCTTGATATCGAAACTTCAAAAGCATTTCTCTAGGTCATACATTCTCTTTTCATTTCCACTACAAATTAGGTTTTCTCTATAATTCCTTGTTGTCAGGGATTGCCTTGTGTATTGTTGGATATTTGACAGCATCCTTATCTTTGCCCACTACATCCAAGTAGCTTCAATCCTGAATTCTGACAACCTCAAATGTCCCCAAATTTTCCTTAAGGAGCGGAATTATCACTTGTTGAGAACTGTAGGTATAAATATAGAAATAGTGCAGTATAAATCAGTGCTTAATATAATAGTTTTTTCATCAGTAACAAATATTTTAACATACATATCCTTCAAATAAGGATATCCTCCTATATTGCCACAAGAGAACCATCAAACTTAGGAGATGAAATTGATATATTACTACCCAATAATCCACATATCCCATTCAAGTTTCATTTATTATTCCAAAAGCGTCCATTTAGCAGAAAGAAGCAGTACAGAATCATCCATTGTTTCCCTGTTGTCTTTCAAACTGTCCATGTTCCACAGTGTTTCTTGAGTTCCATGTCCTTATTACATTTTTAAAGGATTTATTTACTAACTTTTATCCATTTTTAATCCCTCCCCCTCCCCCTCCCCCCATTTTTGCTGTTTTTGTGTCCATTTGCTGGACAATTGTCTGTGTCTGTTTCCTGCCCTCTCTTCTCACCCTTCTCCTCCTGTCTTCACCAGGATTCGATCCTGGGAACCTCCAATGTGGGAGAGAGGCATCCTATTGCCTGCACCCAAATTAGTTCCTGGTTTTCTGGTGCATCTCATTTTGGCTCTCCCTTGTGTCATTCTCCTGTTACACCATCATCTTTCTGTGTAGCTCGACAGGGCATGGCACACCCATGCTCAGGGCCTGGGGGCTTACCCAGTCGTGGGGCCTGGTGGCCCGCATGCCTTCTATATTTTTCTTTATTTTACCAGGAGGTCCCAGGGATCAAACCCAGATCCCTCCATATGGGAGACAGATGCCCAACCATCTGAGCCACATCTGCCCCCTCTCTTTATTACATTTGAACCTACTGGTCAGGTACTGGTGGAAATTCCCTCAAATTGAGATTACATTAATTTTTATATTAGGTTCAAGTTATGCATCTTTGGCAGGAATATTACAGAGTGATGCTGAATTTACTGGTTTTGATAATTCCCATTAGCAGTGATATTCACATTGATCACTTGATTGCATGGTGTCTGCCATGCTACTGGATATGAAATATATATCATTCTGGTTTTGATTTGCATTTCTCTAATGGCTAATTATGCATGGTGTATGCCAGTCTCCTTCATTGGATTCCTATCTCTTTTTATTTAAATTAGAGATCTTGTGGGTTTACAGAACAATCATACATAAAATATAGGATTCCTATATACCAACCTATTATTAACACCCTATCTTGGTGTGATACATTTATTTCAATTGATGTAAGTATAGTTTTATAAATGTACTATTAACTATAGTCCATGGTTTAACTTAAGGTTCACTGTGTTATGCAGTTCCATGGATTTTTCTTTTAGTTTATTCTCCTATCATACATATAACCTAACATTTCCACCTTTTAACCATATTCAGATGTGTATTTTAGTGTTGTTAGTTACATTGATGACCTGCTGTGCTACCATTGACATCATCCATTACCAAAACATTTCTATCATTCCAAATATAACCACCTGCATTTTGCACCTTCTTTCCCAATTCCATCCCCCATCCCCCTGGTAGCCTATATTCTAGATTCTAATTATTACAGATCAGTGAGCTCATACAATATGTGTTTTGTGCCTGGCTTATTTCACCCAACATAATATCTTCTAGGTTTATCTATGTTGTTGCGTAGATCAGAACTTCATTTTTTTATGCCTGAATAATATAATATCATGTGTATACATCACATTTTAAAATTTCATTCAATAGTTGATGGACACTTGAGTAGCTCCCATCTTTTTAGCATTTGTGAATAATGTTACTGTGAACATCAGTGTGCAAATATCTGTTTCAGTCACTGCTTTCAATTCTTTTAAATCTATTCCTAGAAATGGGTTTGTCAGTTCATTTGGTAATTCTCTACTCAGCTTTGTGAAGAATGGCCAAACTGTCTTCCACAGGGATTGCACCATTTTACATTACCACCAGCAATAAATGTTCTTATTTCTTCAAATCCTTTCCAACACTTGTAAAATTCCATTTGTTTTAAAATTAACCATTCTATTAGGTGTGAAATATATATCATTCTGGTTTTGCTTTGCATTTCCCTAATGGCTAATTATGTTGAGTATATTTTCCTGTGCATTTTGGCCATTTGTATATCTTCTTTAGAGAAATGTCTATTCTAGTTGTCCAATTTCTAATTGGATTCTTTGTCTTTTTGTTGTGGAGTTGAAGGATTTCTATATATATTTTGGATTTTTAACTTATTGGATAAGTGGCTTCCAAATGTTTTCTCTCATTGTGTAGGTCATTGTTTTGTTTCCATGATAAAATCCTTTGAGGCGTAAAATTTTTAATTTTGATGAGGTCTCATTTATCTATTTTTTTTTCTTTTGTTGCTTTTGCTTTGGGTAAAAAGTTTAAGAAAGCATTATCTACCACAGATGCCTGAAGATGCTTCACTACATTTTCTTCTAAGAGTTTTATAGATCTGGTTCTTATATATAGGTCTTTGATCCATTTTACATTGAATATTATATAAAGTGGTGTCTTAGTTTGCCACAGGGATGCCCATGCAAAGTACCAAATATGGATTGGCTTTTATAAAGAGGGTTTATCTTAGGTAAAAGCTTACCATTCTGAGGCCATAAAATGTCCAAATCAAGGCATTAGCAGAGATGATTTCTCAGGGTCTTGACACATGGTGAAGCAAGATGGCCACTTGTTTCTGTTGAGGTCTCTGCCTTCCCTTCCAGTATCTACCATCTTTTGGAATTTAACTGTGGACAAGCAGGCAAAGCATTGTGTCTTCAGCCTTGAGCTGCTCTGTGTTACCAGCCTCTTGGGGGGTTCATGCTGAAGATCTGGCTGCTAATGATCTCCAAGTCCTCTCTCACATAGCAAGATCAAAATTGGCTGTTTACTTACTCCCCATTTCTCCATTTATATAAGGCAAAGAAAGAGAGCTGAAACTCAACCTTAGTCCAATCAAAAGACCTGAATTGATCTTATCAAGTAATTTATTCAAAACCAACTGAATTTAATTCAATCAGAGGCCCCAGCTCCACAGGAATAGATTAGTTTAAGAATGTAACCTTTTTCTTTTTGAGATGCATAACAGAATTTCATACTGTCACACGTGGAAAGTATGAATCCACCTTCATTCTTTTGCAAGTGGAGATCCAGTTTTCCCAGTACCATTCGATGAAGATACTATTTTTCTCCATTGAGTGGTCTTTGCACTCTTGTCAAAGATCAATTGGCCACATATGTAAACGTTGATTTCTTTTTTTAATATGAATTTTTAGTTTTATAAGAAACTTAGATTACATAAATGTAACACAAATAACATAGGGGATTCCAATATGCCCTACTCCTTAGCCCTCCACATTTTCACACATCAACAACATCCTTTGTGACTGTGGTACATTTGTCAAAATTGATGAACATATCTTGTGGCATTGCCACTAAGCAATGATTATAGTTTACAGTGTAGTTTATGCACTCTCCTGCACATTTTTGCAAGTTGTTACATGATATACAATGGGCTGTATCTGTTATTGAAATATCATTCAGGATAATTCCCAAGTCAAAAAAATGCCACCAAATTACACCTATTTTTCCCTCTCTTTCCCTCTTAACCTCCAGTGCCCATTGCCTCCACATCCATGATAAAAGTTTTTCCGTTGCTAGGATCACAACAAGTCTACAGTAGTATAACTGTAAGTCTACTCAAGTCCATATTCCTTTCCCCAATCCTGAAGATTCTGTGATGGTAATGCCCAGTCCAACTCTAATTGAGAGGGCCTTAGGTCCATTGGGGCAGATGGATGGAAATTTCTTACTTGCAGTTGCAGACTTTCTCTGTTCCATGAGATGGTCATTGGCAGTCATCTTCTTGAAGGTTGATATCTGAGCCCTCAATTGAATTCAATTGATCTTTATGTCAGTCCTTGTGTACTACATGCTGTTTTGACTACTCTGGCTTTGTAATAAGTTTTAAGATCTGGAAGAGTGGGTCCTCCAATTTCATTTCTCTTTTTTATGCTGGCTTTGTCTATTCTGAGCCCCTTACCCTTCCATATAAGTTTGAGGATTGCCTGTTCCATTTCTGCAAATAAGGCTGTTGAAATATTGACTGCGATAGTGATGATTCTGTAAATCACATTGGGCAGGATTGATGTCTTATCCACATATATTCCTAGATATTGAATGTATTACTTTACTATTGTAAATAGAAATGTCTTGTTGATTTCTCCTTCCAATTGTTCATCGATTGTGTATAAAAGCACTACTGAGCTCTGTCTGTTGATCTTGTACCCTGACACTTTTCTGAATTCATTTATTAGTTTCAGAATCTATGTTGTGGATATTTCAAATCATGTCATCAGGATCGTGTCATCTGCAAATAGGGAAAATAGAGAAGTTTCCCTTCTCCTGTTCCTATGTGGATGTTTTTTATTTTTCTTGCCTAATTTCTTTGGCTAGAACTTCTAGTCCAATGCTGCATAGTAGTTGTGACTGTGTGCATCTTTTTCCTATTCTTTATTTTATAGGGTAAGTTTTCAGTCTTTCACCATTATCTAGGATATTAACTGTTGGTTTTTAATAGATGCCTATGGCAGTTTGATATTATTTATTAATTCCTAAAAGAGATATTGATTATGTTTGTAAACTGGTCTGTTCCTCTGGGTATGATTTAAATTCAAAGGCTTTATAATTACTTGATTAAATCAAGATTGAAATTTTATTTGACCACATCATTA
>JAQZBX010112013.1:0-10233 GCA_029593785.1 Cabassous unicinctus
ATGGGACCATAGAAGGAGCTCTCTTCTCATAACCTATGGAAGGTCCTTGTTCTGAAACCTCTTATATCACCCCTCACTTTCCCATCTCTTTGTACAGTGATATCTACAATCTCTGATGTCTGCCATTGGAGATTCTCTCCTGTTCATCTAAGTCCCAATACAGCTAATGTCTGACTGTGCCAAGCACATTCTTTGGTTACAGCTGCATTAACTCGTGCCCTTCAGGAGTTGGATGGAATTATTTAGAAAAAACAACAAGGCAAATTAAAAATCTTAACAACAGGGTAGTCTTTAAAATATATCAGAGTTAAATATAGTATGTGTGATACTATGAGAAATGAATTTAAATAATATGAGCACGCTTGTGTTTATAATGGAGTAAAAAGTCACTATTTATTGATCAGGTGGTGGTGAAATTAAATCAGGTACAGAAACGGGGAAACTGAGTCATGTGAGGTTTATTTTCCTTCATCTCATTGTAGAGCTCATTCTTTCTCTTAGTGATTGACAGCTTCCAAGCAAAGCCGTAAAGCTGAAATCCTTTCTAAGAGCTCAGAACCAAGAAATCACAGAATGTCAATAGTCCAGAAACAAAAGTGAAAAATAAAACGTGTTTTCCTTAGTCTTTATCATTTTCTCTTTGTTCTTTTAAAGAAATATTGTGATTCCCTTCCTTTTCTAATGTCTACTTCTTTGTTTTTTTTGTTTGGAGACTCATTACAGTGTTTTCAGTTACTCCTCTTCAAACTGGCAATTAAATCACATTCTACGTGTGTTCTCAAAATTAATGTTTTCTTAATTTTAGTGCAGTAGTCCTCTCTCATCTCAATCCCAAGGTTATTCTTTTAAATATATATGAATGTGCTGTGGTATGCCTGGTGGTGGATCTTGTTTGTATGATTGTGTTCAAATAAACCTGTAATTTGTTGTGTTAAGAAATGGCATGTGATAGGTCCCAGCTCCTGAATGCAGAATTTCAAGAAAATGGAAAATTCATCCTCAAAAGATTAGGTGTACATTATAAGCATGAGAGTTATATTGTCAAAAGCATATAAAATTGTTAAATCTAACAATTTGTACAGAAATATCACAGTACCTTCACCAAAGTAAAACTTGAAGTGAAATATCAAAAATATCTAAGCCCCCTCTCAATCAGAAACAGAGTGGGCATTACCATCCCCAAAACCTCAAAAGTGAGGAATGAACAAACATAAGGGGGAATGCAACTATGGACTAAAGTATACTTATTATTATTCTAGCAGTGGAAGAACTTGTATCACTGATATAAAGGCAGTGGCCACAGAGGTCCTGAGAAGGAGAGGGAAGAATAGGTATAAGATGGGGACATTTTTGGGACATTGGAATTTGTCCTGCATGACATTGCAATAACAGGTACAGGCCACTACATTTTATCAAAATCTGTAAAATTGTGCAGAAGAAAATGTGAACAATAAACTTTAGTCCATGCCTGGAGGAAATGCTTCACTATGTTTTCATCAGTTGTAACAACTAATAAAAGATGATGTTAAAGCAGGAAAGTGTAGGATGGGGAGGGGGTGCAGCATATAGGAATCCCCTATATTTTTGATGTAACATTTATATAATCTAAAGCTTCTTTAAAAAATAAATTTTAGAAATTGTAAAAAAAAAATCTAAGAAATAATGGAGGAAACTATGAAAATCCTTAAAACCCCTGGGAATAGAAAAGGCTGTGTGATATAATTTTGTCTGTGGATTGCAAGTGTGTGAAGTTGGCTTTAGCTTACAGGAAAGAAAGCTGATAGGTGCGGGAGGGTTTAAAATAGATTCCATGGTTTACAATCTTTCTTCTTCACCATCATATTGCAGTAAACAATACTGAGCCATTACCTTTGAATTTTACCAATGGCTCAAAATACTAGGGCATGCTTTTGCTGTAGTTAGAGCTTCTCTGGCCTAAAAGCCTGAGTTAAACACGTGAAGACCAAATCTACTTTGTCACGATATCCTTGTTGCTCACAGTGTGGCCTGCGGAGGGGCATCATGAACATCATGAAGCTTGTTAGAAATGCAGAATCAGAGACCCCACTCCAGACCTACACAAGAAAATCTGCATCTTAGTAAGATCTCAAGGTGATTGGTGAGCTTAGCCCTGCAAATTCTCAAATGTGAGACGTTTCTCTGAATATTCTAAAAGCAGATTATGTTGATTGTTGTGCAATTCTGTGAACAAAATAAAAAACAACAACATTGAATTGTACACTTTGAATGAATTTTATGGTGACTGAATTATATCTCAAAAGGGTCATTTACAAAATTAAAGGCTCAAGATATATTCTCAAATATAACTACCTCAAGAATTGCCACTCTAATGTAGACCTCAAATATTTTGGGAAAATATTTAAGTTCGGAGAAAAAGAATCACAAGATGTTTCCAGAAATAGATGAATTATGGATGATAAATAACTTGGTGAGGCTTATTGCTGTCTTTAAAAATAGTTGAGTCCAAATAAATAAAAAATATTTCTAAAGAAACATGTGAATTAATCAATAAATGAAAATGTTGACAGTAACAATATGATCAGTTTTGGAAGTAAAGATCAAGTTATATGAGTTTTTTATTATTATTGTCTTTATTAGGAGGAAATATAGATCTCAAAAATGAGAAAAGTTTAAAAACAAGCATTAAATATGGAACAAACTAAAATAATGATTAAACTGGAAGAAAGATATCCACATTTTTCTCAGCCATACATTCTCAGATGTAATATTAATATCAAGGCTAGTTTTATGCTGTTTATGAGATAAAAAATAAAGCAAGAGAAAATGGGTATGTTGAGAGTAAAAGTATGGAAAATGCAATTCCATGCAAAATTTCACCAAAGGAAATCTGATGTTGTGTTTTAAAACCAGGACCCTTCCCCCAAAAAATGTAGCAAAAAAAAAATTACCATGAATTATAACTATATAAGAACCATGGGAAGCAGCTGTGGCTCAAGCAGTTGAGCTCCCGGTTACCATATGGAGGACCCGGGTTCAATCCCAGAGACCTCCTGGTGAAGGAAAGAATAAAGGCATCCCAAACCTGCATGGAGACGTACCAGCTCCCCTGGCCCCTGCATGACAAAGTGACACATCAAAAATACAATGATGCAACCAGATAGAAAATGGAAAAAAATAAATTTCAGATCTACAGGAATGGATTAAATTTAGAAACATATTTTTCTGCGAAACATGTAGCTTCAAAACATCACAATAAAAAAAAAAGAATCAAGTCAGGGAGAAAATAGAACTTATACAAAAATATATGCACTTTAAAAAATATCTTATACATGTCTCTCTACACTTAGAAATATCTCCAAATAAATATACCTCTCTCTATATATATGGACCTCAAAATAACTATATTTCTATATATAATATTTACCTCCAAATTTATACATCTCTCTATATAATTTATCTGCATTTTTCTTTTTGGTTTGTGGGATTTATTTGAATATTCTGGGTATGAGGTTTTTGTCAAATATATATCCATATATATATATTTCAAAAATTGGCACCATATGACTTATCTTTTGACTATTGTATTGTGGTCTTTTGATGATCACAAGGTTTTAATTTTAGCATAGCCCAATTTATCAACACTTCCTGACACAGTACTTGATATCAAGAGTGTTCCCTGGAAATAGTTCTTCAAAGTAGGACTCTAGGACAGATTTAACTGTTTCTTTGGCCTGGAATACAATGTTGAGTTCTTGCTAAAGAGAAAAGGGAAGCTAGTGATCCATTGTTGATTCTCAATTACCTGCTAGAGGAATGTGCCCTGGGGACTAAGTGGCTGCCTCACTTGACTAAGTTAATATTGATGAGTTTGTGAGTTGTCCTGCCTGCTTCTGACTGACAGAAAGAGAATGCAAAAATCAGGGATTTAAACTTTCAGTCCAAGGGTACTATATAATTCAGAGCCCAGAAAAAGACAGGGATTACTCAGGAAAATATAAAACTGGCTAATGATTTCAACAGCAAGAAGATAATGCAGGGATATGGCTAAACAAGTTTTGAAAGATTAAAAAAATGGAAGAAATAGCAACTTAAGGGAGCAACTACCAAGCCCCAGGCCTGGAAGAACAAAAATATAAAATTAGAATCATGAAAACTAAAGGGAATATTGTGTTATTCAATGGAAAACTATAAAATAGTTTATATCACATCTTTTCTCACTGTGTAATTCTAGCCTTTCAATGCCTTTGAACTCTGTAAATTGTAGATAAATGTCGGCAAGACAAAAACAAATATTTGGCTATAAGTCTGCTAATTTTATTACATAGCGGTAACATTGACTTTCTTCCCCTACTCTGGAAGATGAGTATTTTGCCACCTTTACACATTAATTTCAATATTACTGTTTAATGCACATTTGAGATCTATGGGTTATCTTTTGAACTCTTGCCAAAGAGGTTTATGAAATAACATAGAGGACTCTGAAGGGAAAATAAGTGCTGTTTTATGGGAGTAAGGTGCTTAAATCCCTGCATTCTTCTTTAAAACTTTCAATGTTACTAATATGATCAGGGAAGTAGACCAAAAAAAAAAATAGTTATCCATTAAAACATTAAAGTTTCAAGAAAAAACATTCAAGTTTGATGAAAATAACTTTCAGGTTCTATATGCACTATCCAATATGATAGCTGTTAGGCATGTTTCATTATTGAACACTTGAAATATAGCTAGTCTGATTGAATAATTGAATTATAAATTTTATTTAATTTCAATTAATTTAAATTACTGAAACTAGCTCCTGCTATATTGGACAGCAAAGTTAGAGAGTGCCATTTCTGAATACTATAAATAATATTAAAATTCTGCAAATCTTTTTCAATGATAAACTGACTAATGGTAATGATTTTTTTTAAAGATTTATTTATTTATTTTATTTATCCCCCCCTTGCTGCTTGTGCTTGTTGTGTCCATTTGCTGTGTGTTTTTTCTGTATCTGCTTATCTCCCCCTTGCTGTGAGGTCCTGCTGCATCAGACCACCGCGCCGCGTGGGCCAACCTGCCCTCACAAGGAGGCCCCGGGAAGTGAACCCAGGGCCTCCCATATGGTAAACAGGAGCTCTATCGATTGAGCCACACCCACTTCCCAATGGTAATGATTAACATAATCTCAATTAATACAATAAATGGTGAAACTTTTTCTATCTTCAATATCAACCCTGCTGCCATGTGGATCTGATCTTTGTTTGGAGAAGTGGCCAAATATGATAACATCAAGAAGGTGGTGAAGCAGGCATCATATGGCTCCTTGAATGGCATCCTGGGCTGCAGTGGGGACCAGGTTGTCTCCTGAGACTTTAACAGTGACATGCACTCTAACAATTTTGATGCTGGGACTGACATTGCCCTCAGCATACACTTTGTCAAGCTCATTTCCTGGTACAACAATGAGTTAGGCCTTAGCAACAGGAGGTGGATCTTATGGTCCACATGACTTCCAAGGAGTAAAAGCCCCCTGAACCAGCAACCCCAGCAACAGCATGAAAGGAAAAGAGAAGCAGTCACAGCTGGAGAGTCCTAGCCTAACTTGAGACTCACCCATCCTCCACAGCTTCCATACCAGACCCCCTAAGAAGGGGAGGGACTCAGAGGTCCCTACCTTGTCATGTACCATCGATAAAGTACACTGTACCAGGCAAAATAATAATAATCAGAATTGATGAAGGAGATCAGAAAATTGAAATAAAGAGAAAGAAATTAAAGATACCTCAGTACCTCAGGTAACAGTGCCTATATCCCTAGGTGCTTAAAATTATTTAGGTTCACAATTAAAGGGCAATTATATTCAGTTATTTGCTCTTATGTTCTGTTACTGCTATTATTGTTGTGATCTTGTAAGTTTTTAAATAATTAAACTACCAAAACAATTGAGCAAAGCTGGTAATTACTCTAGACTACATATCCTAAAATTGTTACTAAACTGCTAGTCAGCAAGGTAAAAGAAAACTTCATTTTGGGACAATTTCTAAATTTTTACTAATTTGTGATTGGTATAAATAAGCCATATGTTTATAGAATCCAAAGAACAGAGTTCGAGTAAAACCTACCTGGAGGCAGATATTTAATTTGTATGAAGAAGATTTGGAAAGATATTTTGGATATTTGAAATAGGTGTAGATTTTTAGGTATTAGTGTGCATCATGTACAAAAATTGACAAACTACAAAGTAATAGTATTTCACAAAACGGAATGTGAGTTTTACATGTTAATACATAAATATCTCATCCAGAATTTTAATGAGGAAAAAAAGCCTAATTTCCTAAGAGAAAAATGGGCAAAGAGATTGGACTGAAAATTTACAAATTAAATCTTACACATGGAATGTAAAAATGGAAAAATTAAATTTAGTAAAATAATGTGGTAATATGTATCACTAATTTTCCCATATAAACAGAAAAAATTATTCAAAAATAGTTATTTTAAAGCTGGTTAAAAGACTGTGAGACAGATACGTTGATACTGTGCTGATAGTAGTGGGAATTGAAGTTATATTCTAGTAGTTACACACTTTAATATAACAGTAAATTTAATGAATCACATTTATTGGTCTGGAGGTTGTATTTTCAAGTATGATTTTAAAAGTCATCGTAAATATAAACAAAATTGCATGTAATAATAAATCAATTGTATACACCAAGGTCACCAAAAAGAAGATAGAAGTAATGAGAATTTTCTGCAGGTCATAGGATATTATGAGTTAGAATATAAATAGAATAACAAGTAGCAGTGAAAGGACCTTTTAATTAAGTGGAGACATGAAGAATCTATTCTAAAGTGTAGAAGTTAAATAAAGACAGAAGATGAAGAGGATAATAAGCAAGAGAAAGAAGAAAGGGAAACCATGAAGTCCAGGATATAAAGTTGGGGTGAAAGAAGGAATTACAGAATAAAAGGGAGGAAAAAGAAAAGAAAGGCAAAGGAAGGCACAGAAATTTGTGGTAGGATATCATATTTGGAAAAGGAGAACTACAGTCATAAATACGTGGAGATGAGACGTGTTCAGATTTATTTCAAGATTGTGATAAACTGTGATTCCATATAACAAAACAAACCATTCCTGATGATTTTCTATTCTGAATCTAGTTGTTAATAAAAATGTTGTCATCACCAGCTTTATACATTCTTAATTCTTAAGTGACCAGAAATCACCACAATTTGACAAATCCTATAATGGTTCTGCTCAGAATTCCACAAGTAAATATTTACTTATTGTGGACCAACAGAACCTTTAAAGACAAGTCATGAATATTTATCCCAATTTTAACTACAGATGCCCTAAAAAGAAAATGTACTTCCAGAAATAAAATTTTTTTAAAAATGCTATTTTCATGATAACCCTAGAAATTTGGGGAGATTGTAATGTATTTGGAAACACTGACAGTGAGTGTATATCATACAGAATTTGACCCCAAACAGAACATGATAATATGAAATTGATACTGAAAAGGGAACATTGAGTCAAGTATTTCCAAGCTACTCATTTATTACAAATAAAATTTTGACCAGGTACGCTCTTAACATACCACTTTGTTAAATTTTGTTGATTAGAAATAGGAAAATAGAGGTATCTCTTTATTTTGAAAATTTATTCATATTTATTAAAACTAATAAAAATCAAGAAATCATTTTGCTAGCTTTAATGCTATCACTTTTCCTAATACTCTCTGCATGTCCTTGTTTCTTAGACTGTAGATGAGAGGATTCAGGGTCGGGGGTAAAATTATGAATGCACAGATGTCAGCAATTTCAGTGAAGAATATTTGAAATTTTTTGCCAAATATGTAGTAAACCACAAAACAGGAACAGTATCACCACGGTGGGGTGGGGCAGACAGGTTGAAACATGTTTTTGTCTTCCCTTTACACATGGGATTCTTAGAACAGTGGCAAAAATGTGAACATAAGAAACAACCATTAAAATGAAACACACAGAAACAAAACAACAGCTGAGAATAATAAATGCATACTTCTAAAATATGCTCTCCATAACAGGAAAGTGTAAGCAGTGACTGAATATCACAGAAGAACTACTGGACTATTTTGGACCCACAGAAACTGACAGTGAATGTACCTGCTGCATGAATGGATCAATAAACACATCCACTGAGCCATGATGCTGCCGCCATCTGCACACAGCCACCTGTGTGCATGATGCCCTCATAGTGCAGAGGATGGCAGATGGCTGCATAGCTGTCATAGGACATCACCATAAGGAGGGCAAACTCTGTGCCAGAGGAAAATACAACAAGAAAAACCTGAATAGCACATCCTAGGAAGGAGTTGGAATGACTGTTGCTCAGAGAGTTCATGATGGATTTAGGGACAGTGATAGAGATAAAGCAGATATCAAGCAAGTACAAATTCTTCAGGAAGAAATACATGGGAAGTTGGAGATGCTGGTCAATGGTGGTGGCAAAGATAATGAGGAGTTTCCCCATCATTGCTGCGGGGTAAATGAGTATACAGTCTCTGTAGCATCCGTCATCAGGGAATTCCATGGGCAAGAATTCCACTATGATTGTCATGTTGATAAATGTCTCAGGCATGCTGATTCTTCAGAGTGAAAAACAAAACACAACATTCTTATTCAGAGCTCTCCACCTGCTCTCTTCTGCTAATGCCTTAATGCTTTTCGGTTATGAATGGTGTGTTTAGAGTTATCAGTCTACTATGGAGTAATTCTAACATGTTAAATTGATTTCCTTTGAAAACATATAGAGTGAATACTACTACTAATAATATGAACATTAATAAATCTGCCTGTGAGCTGGACATGAACACAGAAGTATTAAGTCACTTGTTGTGCCTTTGGACTCTAGAAGGCAGAAGTAATTGTTTTGGAGTACATTCTGAATATCCAACAGCTAAATTTCTTTATTAAGTGATCAATGAAATATCTTCTCCTTTCAAGGCAAAATTTATTTTCTTTCTTTCTTAAAAAATCCTTAGATATTTGTGGGCTGTTCTTGGACCACAGCAGAAAACTTTTCAATTTCCTATAAATAGGGAAATGCCCCATACTTTCCAGAGCTGTATAAAATGTTGCAGGGAAATAAGATGACAAAATAAAGAAAATATAAATTGGTATATTACTGGGTAAATCCATATCTAAAATCTCTATAATTGTGTATTGAGTTGTGTAAACATGTGTGCATATGTATTTGCACAAATCTATATAATATAGGTAATTATAAATGAATTATATGTGTATATGTGTGCTTATATTTGAGAGTGCTATTGGAAAACTTTCCACATATCATATCTAATCCCCCTCTTTACTCCCCAAAAAAGAGAGTGGTCTTGTTCTCCAGGTGCTACAGTGGTAGAATTAGTATTTCAATTACCAAGTGAAAATATTAGAATGAGAAGATCAGAACCTGATCCAAATTTTTTTATGCCTTGTACAGAGAAAATATGATCTATCTAGTCAATGTAAAAATAATGAGAAATCAGTATAGATCAGCTTGTTGGATACTGACTTGGCAAAATGTACTAAGCTGAATTGATCTGAAAATAGTCCTAACTATTCAAGCAAGGAGTCATCTCTGAGTATCTCATCAATCCTTATTTAGAGGTGAAAGGAGCAGATGTAATAAACCAACCTATACAGTGCTAAGGAAGCTATCACACATGATGGACTGAAATTGGCTCACCATGTAGAAATCAGCAGACTCCCAATTGCAGATCTCCCTTAAGGGTATTCTTTATGTATATCTGGAGGCAGAGATTAGAAGAATACTATCCATTTTCATACTCACAGAGCATTTCCTCTTGATAAATTGGGTCTGGATGCACAAGATTGTATCATATTACTTGTGTGCTTTCTAGATGCCAATTCAGTACCAAACCGCATTTTCTCTCTTAAGTGTTTAGATCTAAAATATCATAAGATGTATGTATTTCCTGGAGTTCCACTGAGTCCAGTGGCTTGTTTTCCTGTGAGACCATGGACAGCTGGTTATTTGAAGCCCATGGAGCCTAGATTTTCAATCCAGTGCTGTGATGGATAAATTTGTGTGTCACGTTAACTATGGGATGCTGTCCAGTTGTTAGGTCAAGCAACCACTGACCTGGTTGTTACTGTGAGGATATTTTGTGAACTTAACTTATCAGTAAGTTGACCTCATCTATGGCTAATTATATCTAAATTCAACTGAGGATATTGCTTTCACAATGATAAATGTCTCATACAATCTGT